>JAKUCM010008661.1:0-38386 GCA_023374145.1 Lepidium sativum | reverse complement strand
GAGAGAGAGATTTGTCCCAAATCAACATGAATTCATTTTAATGAGTTAAGTCCCTAAAGTTTAAGGCGTGGATAAGCAAGCTTTGAATTTTCAGTCACTTAAGAACATGTTGAGAGGAAGTTTGAGGGAGAATACTAGAGACCCATTTTGGATGTTCTTCTTTGGATCATTCCTTTGATTTCATTTGAAATATCTTTATGTATCTCTTCTCTCTTATTTTATGTTCATCTTTGCTTGTTTTTTTTTTGAGATTTTTTTGTAGTTATGAGTGTGACTAATGGGTTAATGGTTAGGTGATCTAGGGTTGGATGATTGATTTTTGATGTTTAGGTTGTTGGATTCCTTCATATTAGGTGCATATTAGGTGCTCTTAATGCGAGATTTAACTTGGCCATTTGAATCTGGAAGCTATGAATTTTGTTGTCTAGAAGGTGTTCGATGAAACTCCCAAATGACCTTTTTATGAGTTTTTCTTCCCTAGTCATTGAGACATGAAGCTATTGTGATTAGTGGTCTGAATGAACTTGTGTTTAATGCTTATTTGTCTTTCAATTGAAAAATCAGAGTTTAGGTTGATTGATTGATTAATGAATAGATTAACGTCATGAAAGTGAGTTGATCCATTTATGTGGTTCATGTCCGAGGTTGAGTTTCTTGTTATATTAAGCATCTTGATAGTATAATCTGATTGATCATTTGCCTAATCAAAGACCCATTGCTTTTATTATATGTTTAAGTTTGATCATTGTCATTCTGTTTTCGTTTAAGTTTACTTTGATATTGAGTATGTTATTGCTTGTTCACTTGGTTTGACTTTAGTTTATTGAGTTTGATCTTTGTGTTTGGTTTTAACTTTGTTCTTGTTTAAGTGTTAGTAGTCTTTAATATAAAATCACAATTGATTGATTTAGCTTAATTCTAAATCTAATGATTTAATGTGTTAGGTTTAGGTTTTTTGTGGATTCAATCCTCAAATACCATATAGAGTTGTTTTTAACATGATACAACTCCTGGCATAAAGTTATTTCAACATTTTGGGTAAGCTAAGCATGGCAATGGAATGGATTGAAGTTCAGAGCAACCTGATAAGAACTTAATACTTTTTTTGTGGTGTAATTTATATTAACTATGGTTAAGAGTTTCGCTATTACAAATGAGATGTTGCATCTCCGCACAGATGACCACGAAATCTGTTGTTTAAGCATATTGTTCTCCGTCCATGCTAACTGTAATGAACCAGCAAAAGTGAGAATTAACCAGAAATTTCATGTGTGAAACTCTATTCCAGTTTTGCATATCTCTCAACCGTAATCCGCCTTCCGCGTTAGGGAGGCAAGACTATCTCCAAAAGACTTTTTATTGATCCTTTCTGATCAATTTTTCCAGTCTTACACATTTTCTCAATTTTTTTATTACACCCTTTTCGAAAATGAAAGTTGAAGTCCAGCGGTTTAAGTGACTATAAACTACTACAATCATCAATTGGAGTCTTCCCGCACAGGAGAGCATCTTTGAAGACCAGGTGGAGAACCTATTTGCGAGACCAGCTCCAATAATATTTCTTATTAGGGGTTCTTAAGTATTAATTAATTTTTTTAATGAATAATGGTTTAATAAGTCAAGAACTGTCTCTTAAATGAGAGTTTTAAGAAAAGTTAAAGAGACCCATATGTGTCATATTTCTATTGGATAGGGAGAATTTCTGGGGAAAAATTAGAAGTGATGGGTCTTTCCATTCTTAAAACCCATTTTTCCTTCCTTCGCCTCTCTGATCCCTCTCTGATGGCCATTGGAGAGTGAAATCGCAAATCGACGATGAGAAGAGGCAAATTCTTTATCAAATCGACGATGAACGGCAAGAACAAATGAGTTCGTTGAGATTGTTATATACATTGATTGTAATTGATGACGGTATGATTCTCTCTGATAATTTCTCTGCGGATAAACTCATAGATAAGTCCATTGATTTAAGCGAGTACGGTGTAACTGAAATGGGAGAGTCTTCTCGGGTCGATTATGGGTCGGAGCCTCCGAATCCGGAGGCAGTTCTGGGTGATCTGGGTTTTGATAAGAAGAATGTTGATCAGTCGAGTGATGGTTGTATTAGAAACAAATTAGGGGTTTATGATTCGGTTACTGGTGACGGTGAGGTAAGGCTGAGTGATTTTGAAGCTGTTGATGTTGCTGAAACAACCAGTGGAACCTTGTCTCATCATGATGATAAAATCAAGTGCTTTCCGGAATTAGAGGATCTCGAGTTCGCTAATGGATCTGGTGTTGAAGAACCAATTGAGGATTCGAGCAATTCTTGGTCTGAATCAGAGGGAAATGAATTGGTTTCTAGAAATTATGGGATTGTGAATGATGAAGAAGAGATTGTTTCTGATAGTATAGTTGCTCCTAATGAAGAAATCGAGGGAATTGGAGAGCATATTACACAAGTTGAAGCTACAAATTCTGGTGATCACAGTAAAAGTATAGAGATTGTGTGGTGGATGATGACATTTCTGCTTCTTAAGTACTGCACATACAGGATCGATCCAGTTTGGTCTATCTCTATGGCTGCAGCTGTGATGGATTTAGTTCTCTTGGGACGCAGACTGTATAATGTGAAAAAGAAAGCTCAAAGGTTCAATCGTAAATTTACAATTGACGACAAGGTAGGCTATATTAACATTGAGTCGATTGACTCCACGTTGTGTTATCATTTTGCTTCAAGTTGGTAAGCTAGTCTTGATTGTTTTGTTTAAGGAATCAGCTTTGAACTCTATTCGGTTGCACATTGATGCAATTGCTCTACTTGAACTGTAGAGTTCAAGTTTGGTTTAGTTCACTGATTGTCCCGTATTGGCCAAAATCTCTAAAGACTTGATGTCTTACTTTTGGTGAAATGTTCTTCTATCATTATGTTATCATTTTGCTTGAAGTTGGCAAGCTAGTTTAGATTGATTTGTTTAAGGAATCATCTTTGAACTCTATTTGGTTTCACGTTGATGCAATTGCACTACTTGAGCTGTAGATTTCAAGCTTGGTTTAGTTGAGTATTCAATCATCATCATTTTTACGTCTTGAGTTGTTTGTGATCTATGCAAAAGGTGTCGCGGGTGATGAGTCAAGCAGCTCGACTCAATGAAGCATTCACAGAGGTAAGAAGAGTCCCTGTGATCCGCCTTTTTGATTGTTTATCACCCTTCTTTGGTCCCTGAAAGAGAGATTCTAGTTGGGATTTTACCAACATTCTAACCTCTGCATTATTGATATTAGAGCTCTAATTCTCAGACCTAAGATGATGGAAACTCGATCTCATTCCTTGCTTAAACTCAACAAGCAGATGGAAGATCTAAGGTTGAAACAAAATTAAGATACAGATTGTCTTCATGTAGAGATCAACGAACGTTTTTCAGATCTAAGAAGCACACTAGTTACAGAAATGAGAAAGATGTTCGCTGAGATACATCTGCCACCTCCAGATCCTCAAAAACGACCAATTGGTCAAGCATCCTCCTCATCGCTTGTGTTTACACCTAATCAAGACACACCGCCACATCGTGAACCACCAGATCTGATGTTTGGTGGTCTGTGGGTATACTGATTCTAGTCCAAGCAGACTGAATAGAGCTCCATCGAACCAGATCCATATGCCTAAGAAGGGATTCCAGCGTTTGATGGTACAGATATTAGAGATTGGATCTTCAAATTTGAGCAATATTTTAGACTGGATGCTACTGATGATGAAGACGCTAAAGTGAGATTAGCAGCGACACAAGTGTCTGGTAAAGCTCTCCAATGGCATCATAACTACATTTCTGATAGATATGGTGTTTACCCTTCTTGGCCTGAATATTCGGAGTTGATTTCGAAGAGATTTTCCGGGATACACAAAGATCCAATGACCGTTTTGTTGGGTGTAAAGCAAGACTGATTCGGTAGAGGAGTATTTGGATAATTTTGACGGTGCGTTGACATACATGTCGTTACCTCCAAGTCATGCTCTCAGCGTATTCTTCAATAACCTTAACCCACACCTAGCCTTTCATACTCAACAATTTCACCCTCCCAATATCTCAGAGGCAGCAGATATTGCTATGATGTATGAACTTTATCTCTTACCTACCAAAACAAATAGAGTTCCTTTCAGTTCCTCCTACAAACAACCCACCCCAAATACAACCAAACCTTACTAGTCAAACCAAAACTACCAACCTCTATTACCCTCACCAATTACCACTAAACAGTTTCTAAATAAACCCAACTACATTCCCAGAAACCCACTTGAGAAACCAGCCAGTAAATATTCCTTTGATGAGATGAATGAACGCAAAGTAATTTCATGAGATGAATGAACGCAAAGCAAGAGGTTTGTGTATGTATTATAATGAAGTCTTCACTCCTGGACATCAAAACAAACATAAGAGAGCTGATATCTATTTCATGGAAGTTGAGAGAGTTGTTACAGAAGAAGAGGAAGAAAAGGGATTGATGAGTAACCAAAGGCACACACTGTAAAGGTGATACCAATATTGACATGTCATTCCTTGAATGGGAACTCTACTTATGAGACTATGTGCTTTACAGGTAGTTACGGTAAACGCAAGATATATGTGCTTATTGATCCAGGAAACACACATAACTTCCTAGATTACAAGGTGGCATGTGAAATCGGTTGCAAACTGGAAAAGACAATTTCAATGAAGGTTAGCACCGGTAATGGTCCTCTCACTACAACATACTGATGTAATGAATTCAAATGGCAAGCTCAGGGATATGATCTGACAAATGAGACTTACATTTTGCATTTAGATTTATGTGATTTTGATTTTGTCCTTGGTATGAAGTGGTTGGTATCTCTTGAAATAGTTGCTTGGAATTTCCGTCAGCTACGAATGGAGTTTAAGCTGAATGGTATGAAGCATGTGTTGGAGGTTCTCCACCTCCTTGAAATAAAGTGGTTAAGGTTTCTAGTTTGTATCACATTTTGCTCCAAGAACCACCTGCAGTACTGATACAAATAAAGGAGATACATGAACGCCAAGGGGTACAAAAAGAGAGGTATATGTCACCTTCACTTCTCTATTTATCTGCCAATGAATCTGCGAATTCAACAGATCCAAAACTGCTGTCTATATTGTCCAAATTTGATGATGTTTTTGCCACTCCTACATCTTTACATCCATTCTGAGAAGGTTTTGATCACAGAATTCCCATTGAGGCTAGTTCTAGTCCTTTCAATATGCGCCCCTATAGGTATTCAACACTTCAAAAGGATGTGAATGACGAAACCATACAGGAGCTGTTAAAAAGCAGACAATCAAGGATAAATATCCAATTCCGTAATTGGAGGACCTGATGGATGAGCGTGGTGGTGCTCGCTACTTCTCCAAATTAGACCTTCGATCTGGTTTTCATCAAATCAGGATGCACCCACCAGATATCTACAAAACCACATTTAAAACTCACTTTGGCCACTATGAATACTTAGTAATGCCCTTTGGGCTGACCAACTCTCCAAGTACTTTTCAAGGATTGATGAATCATGTGTTTCAGAAAATTGCTCGACATTTCGTGCTTGTTTTTTCCACGATATTCCCGTATTTAGCATTGTTGTATTTTTGATATTAAGACAACAGCAGATGTATCTCAAGCATTCCAAATGTACCTTTGGAGCGACAGTTATAAAGTATCTTGGTCATTTTATTTTGGTTGAGGGTGTTAGTACAAATCCAAGAAAGGTCGAGGCAGTTAAGCAATGGCCCATTCCGAGTTCTCATAATCAGTTGAGGAGTTTCCTTGGTTTAGCAAACTACTACTGCAAATTTATAAAGGGGTATAGTGTTGCCACTGTCAGAGTTACTCAAGAAGAATGGGATCTTATGGAGTAATGTGGCAAATTTGGCGTTTGATGACCTTAAACGAGCTCTTACCTCTACACATGTTCTCGCTCTCCCAGACATTGAGAAACATTTTGTAGTCGAGACAGATGCCTCTAACAGTGGGATCAGCGTTGTTTTAATGCAAGATAACCATCCTCTCTGCTTTATCAGCATAGCACTAGGCACACGACATCAGGCTTTATCGGTATTTGAAAAAGAATTCCTTGTTGTAGTTCATGCAGTGAAATTATGGAATGCTTATCTTCCTCATCAGTCATTTGTGATTAAATCTGATCAGAGAAGTCTCAAGTTCTTCACTCAACATAAAGTAACAACACCATTTCAGCATCTCTGGTTGTTAAAGCTCATGGGTTATACTTACGAGATTCAGTATGGACAAGGTAAAGAAAATTTGGTTGTTGATGCTCTATCTCAGGTAACGGGTTCTCAGCTTTTGCACATGGTTTTATCCCAAGCTCATCACGGTTTTTCTGATTCATTAAAGTTGATATGGTCTATGGATTCTCATCTCCCAAAGGTTATTAGCAATCTGAGTCAAGATCCCAACTCAAACCTGATATTCTCCTTCAATAATGATGAACTGAGACATAAAGGGAAGTTAGTAGTGGGTAATTATAAAGAGGTAAAGCTCGAGATCTTGAACTAGTTGCATGACTCTTCTGTAGGCGGCCATTCAGGGAGGGATGCCACAACTCATAGAGGATTGAGATTCAGAACTACGTTCACAATTGTCCAATATGCCAGAAGAATAAGTATGATAATGCTGCCTTTATTGGCCTATTGCAGCCTTTACCGATTCCAGATGGTATTTGGGAGTCAATAAGCATGGATTCATAGAGGGACTTCCACAATCTACAGGAAAACATTGTATCCTTGTTGTTATTTACAGGTTGAGTAAGTATGCTCACTTTTTGGCATTGTCTCACCCATATGCAGTTGTTGATCTTGCTCAGGTTTATACGGATAATATCTTCAAGCTGCATGGGTTCCCCAAGGACATTGTTAGTGACAAGGATCCAACATTTCTGAGTGATGTTTGGAAAGAGTTATTTCGGGTTCACGGGGTTGAGCTGAAACATTCAACAGCCTATCATCCTTAAACCAACAGTCAAATGGAGGTCACTAACCCCACACTTGAGACTTATTTAAGATATATGACAGCAGATACACCTCACACTTGGAGCAAATGGCTTCCCTTATCAGAATGGTGGTATGATATAATATATCACTCTTCGATTCACATCACTCTTTGACAAAACCAGATGATTATTTGAAACAAAGAAAGGAGTAAAGCTTGTACACAACAAGCTATTATCTTGGAGATAACTTTGTATATCGCATTGTAGCATGATAAAGGCATAAACTTTCCTACCTTGTCAACCCCAATCCTTTTGGGAATTAGAGTGATTGTCGTAGTATTCAACTGCTTTAACAATATCCCTGTTTTGTAAAACTCCAACACTGCATCAGTGACATCAGCACCTATGATATCCCATGATGACTTGTAAAGTTCTCATGTATATCCATCAGGTCCAAGATATTTATTAGGAGAAAGAACCCACTATTCTCTCCTCACATCGTTTGATGAGACCTTTTCATTCAAAAGAGAGAGAGTTGTTCGACAGAGTAAGAGAAAGAAACTGAGTTTTTTACTTGTGTAACTTCCTGGGGGTGACAAGGGATCATTAGAACTACCAAGGAGGTTGCGATAATTTTCTGTAGTGTCGTTTGGTTGAAGAATAAAGTCTATGTAACTCAGCTAATTGAATGAGTCTCTACTAGTTTATAGGAGATAGACAGTTGCAGTAAGGTCTATTTAAGGAACCAGAACTGTTTTGTTAATGTAAGACGAGCCCTTCAATTCACAAATTCTCTCTGATACAGCAATCAACAGTTAACAAGTGGTATTAGAGCTTATTGAGAGCCTGGAACAAAGAAAGATGAATGAAAAAGATATATTGGTGATACCCAAATTTGATGAAGATTACGAGCATTGGATGATGCTCATGGAAAATTTGTTGAGATCTAAGGATTAGTGGGATCTGGTAGAGATTGGAATTAATCGACCAGAGAGAGGTGTGATCTTGACAGGAGCTCAAAGAACTGAGCTAGCTGAGATGACGGTCAAGGATCACAAGGTGAAAAATTATCTTTTTGCCTCCATAGATAAGACAATATTGAAGAAAGAAACGTTTAAAGATCTATGGTAGTCAATGAAGAGGAAGTATCAAGGAAACACAAGAGTATGATGTGCACAATTGCAGAGGCTTAGACGAAACTTTGAAGTATTGGAGATGAAGAAAGGAGAGACCATCATCGATTACTTCTCAAGGGTGAAGAAAGTTACGAACGATATGTGTAACTTGGGAGAAAGCTTACATGATGCTAGGGTGGTGGAGAAAATTCTCAGAACTTTAAATGAGAAATTCATCTATATTGTGTGTGCCATTGAGGAGTCAAATGACATAAAAACTTGACTGTTGATGGTTTCCAGAGTTCTCTGATGGCTCATGAGCAGAACATGACCAAACATGATGGTGATGAGCACGCTCTGAAGATGGAAGGACAATGGAACAATCGTGGAGGAAGAGCTTATTGACATACATTCTATTTACTTATAATGATAATATTAGTTTCTTTAACTTTTAGTAGTTTGTATGTATATATTTTAATTCTAATTCTAAACTATTAATATTAGTTTGATGATTCAAACATATTACTTAAATTTCATTATTTTCAACAATTCATCAAACTATATTCAAATCTGAGTCCAAATTTATTAACGGATTACATTAAAAAAATGTAATATTTAGAAAGGTTATTTTTGTCTTAATATATTAACGGATTGCATTAAACATAAAGTTATTATTTGTGAAAATGTACCTTCTAATTTAATAACAAATTATTCCACTTAACAAATGATTCTTTTCATTTCGTTAAATAAGTATTTTTATTTTGTTACAAAAATAATTAAAAATTTTTATTACAAACATATGATACAAAAGACAATATATAGAGAAAAATATATAAATATAAATGATAGGTTTAATTTGTAAGGCAAAAAATATTACAAATATTAAAAACATAATACTATATATTTCGATATAATAAATTTTATATTTTCTATCACCATTAAATATAAACAGAATTTAGTTTATAATTTATGTATTAGTTTTTAATACACATTAAATATTACACTTACCATTTTACATAAATAATAGTAGATATAGAAGATTTGTATTAAAAAATAATAATCATATAAATGGTAAATAAATTGAATATTGCATTGTAAATATTAAGAATGATCTTCTATTTGGATGTACTACATTTTATGTTTTGTGAATATTAGCATTTAACATATAATAAATAATAAATAGTTAGAAATAATAAATACATACTACATTGTACTAAAATGTATTGCATTTCAGATCACCAATAAATATAAACATGATTAAGTTTCTCTTCATAATTCATGTATTTATTTAAAATATAAAGTTAAAATTATACTTACCATGTTTACATGATATAAAAGCAAATATTATAGATTTGTATAGAAAGATTTTAATCGTCCTAAAATAAACACAAAATGAATATTACACAGTTACCATTACCATGTTTAGACAAATGATAGTTGATATTTTTTAAATTTATTGAAACTAGAGATCATTATTATTTGCTATGTAATATTGTTTCCTTATAAATATATGAAATATCAAAGATAAGAAATGCAATTCAATGAAATATATTTAGTCATATATATATGTCAATGTAGAATCTAATCTAATTATAGATGACTATGTCTCAATATATATATGTGTGTGTGTGACTTGATAGACTTATCAAGTCTCATAAAACTAAACAGAAGCATAAATCCCTTACAAAGCAATTAAATATGCCTCTCACTCAAAAATCGGGCCTCAAACTTTTCAGTCAGCAATGAATGATCAAATCCAAAATCATTCAACTTTGGAATGTTTTTACCGAATATCATAACCAAACAATTGAAGTTGTATTAGTTGATGATCAAGTAAATAATAATTATTTATGTGATTTTTTAGACATTGTATAAGTTATTTTGTGAATTTTTAAACATTCTATTATTTATTTTATGATTTTACTTACATATATTTGTTATTTTTCTTATAATCCATGTTGTGATATTCGATCCAGACCGGCTGGTCGGACCGGTTAATTCATGACCTAATTAATCTTCCGGTTTGGATTTTATAATTTTAACCATAGAAAATCTCGCTATTAGACCCGAATTCGGTATATGATCGAACCGGCCGGATACAGATTTTATTAATTAGTTAAAAATCATTCCACCTCATTCAAGGGTAAAAAACACTATATAAGGTTTACGATATATTTACAAGATTTTCACTAGTTCTTTTGTTTCCTCTCATCACAGCTACCACCAAGTTCGTCTCCTTTCTATTCAGTTTGTATTTTACTTTCTTCTCATTACCAACTTTATTTCGTGGTCGTAACATGATTAAGATGTGTCTTGACTTTTGCTTATAGTGCTTTAAATTATAATTGAGTTTTATAAATTCGTGCTCCAGATTTTATTTCTTTTTTTTTGTTGGTAGTTTTTTTATTATATGTTATAATAAATGACAATTTATTGTTTGGTAGAACACTTACAAATGGATTTAATAGCAACTCTGATCCAGGCCTCATGTAGGGTGACACAACAGTACTCGTCACACCTATAAAACCGGTCCTTGGGATCAATTTTTCCTTCACAACTTTCACTTTGTCTTCTCTCCATAAGAAAGAGTGAGCAGATGCTCATCACGCTTATACCTCACCTTTTGAGGTAAAGTAGCACATCCAAAACATAAAGCAAAATCACACTCCTCCTCAACGCGCTTGAACGTTTCATGCCTGGAACAATGCTTTGACTTCTTTTGCAAACGGAACAAGATCTTCCCTCTTCTTCTTCTTTTGGCTTGGATGTCAGGAACAAATAATGCATATGACTTGGATGGTCTAGCGGCTTAGACATTGTGCTGCATCCTACATGTACCATAAAACAACATTCTACTTTATCGCATTTATAGAAGTAACCAGCTGTGCACAGCGACGGACTAGCTGAACATGAAACATAAGAAAAGGATTTTACGGTAGCGCCATTCGCTAAAGTCAGCACATGTCGATTATCCGGTGTGCTATTTTGCGGGGATAATCTTCACATTTTTTGTGGATAATGAAATCACACTTCATACAAGAGTAGATGTTACCGAAGTAGATTGGCATAATGCATGCTTCACACAGCTTATACTCGTCGTAATCACTGCATTTGTTCTGATCAAGTCTCAAATAATGATTTTGATTACTGAAATGCTCTATGGTTCTGTCGGTTATCGTCACAAACAGCGAAAGTTCTTCTACTTCAACTTCTTCTTGTGCTCCCTCGGGTCTATACCATCCCACACATTGCTTTGTACGCCACATCTTGTAAGTGCCACATACAAACATTCCTTCTTGATGCAAGAATAACCCCCATAATCATTGTTGATTTCTCTAAGACAATTTTGTCAAGACAGATCTCTTCGGTCAAAAGAAGGGGTAAAATAGATACGATGGCGACGGCAAGATATCTTTATGAGACATGGTAAATTGATACACTTTTGATGGACCACAAAGTCACACAGAGGACACATAGATTGGACAGCTTGAATATGTCAAGGCACAGACACTGCTATTTAAAGAAGTCAATCTTGGGACCAGAGCTTCAAAATAGGTGACCTAACAGCCGCCGCCCGACTAAGGACCGCTGATTTTGACCTATGAAAAAAAGTGAGACAGAAAGAAAGAGAAGGGCGAGTCAAGACTTCAACAAGTGTATGCTGTTTATGCCACTTCGAATGTTCTATGGACGAGATTGGTGGTTTCCCCACACAAGCTACATTCATAGCGTAATCGCAAGCCGAGCAATAATAAAATATTATACAGAGATCTGTATCACAACAATAGCAAACCCGGGTTTTGTTGTTCGCGTCCACCCTGACAAACCGGAGATAATGCTTTGGATGAAGAGGGTGTTTGATCTCAACTGGAACCTTATTATATTCTTTGTGGTTCTCAGGCAGTAGAAATGAGTAGACTTATTCTTTGTTGTCTCCTGGCAAGATAAAGCCGTTGTATCCTGGTAAGTTGAAGAACAACCAGTCAAATGGAAGACACTTCCATTTATTATGGCTGTTCCATGAGATTTTCCCTTTAATCACTTGAAATGTGCATTTCTCAAATCTTGCTTGTCCTTGAAGGCTTTAGGAATTATTCTTGTAAATGTGTAATGCATAGATTTAGTCTAATACTCTTATATATATAGTTTAATACATAAATCGAGTATACTATTTAGCATGTTCTCCTACATGGTATCAGAACATTTTTTATCCTAGATAACCTAAAATCCATGTTTCATTTTCAAATCAATCGCTCTTCTCTAATGGCCACTGGATCTCCGGCGTTCTCAAATGAGAATATTGTTGTCGCCGAAAACACCACTCTGTTGAATGCTAATACGACGAACGTCATGAAACTGACTGCCTCCAGTTTCCTTAAGTGGAGCATACAGGTTCACGCGTTGCTTGATGACTACACCTTGTCTGGTCATCTCACTGGTTCTACACCACCGCTACCCGAGACGTTGACCAAACCTACCGATGTCACTCCCTATCCAAATTATCTTGTCTGGTATCGGCAAGATACACTCATTTATAGTGCTCTCCTTGGTGTTGTATCCAACTCCATCCAACTGTTGTCTAACAACAGCTGAGATTTGGACAACTCTCTCAGCCACGTGGCCATGCAATGCCTTCTCGTGGACATCTCAAACAGATCTGCCAACAGATCAAACAATGGACTAAAAGGAACCTGGTCAATCGATGCGTTTCTACAAGGTTTTCGTACTCGCTTCGATCAACTAGCAATATTGGGAAAACCACTTGATCTCGAAGATCCGAATCGAGGTCATCTTGGCAGTTCTACCTGAGGAATATAAAACAACTGTGGACCAAGTCAAAGGTCGAGATAAGCCACCCACACTGGTAGTGCTTCACGAGAAGCTAATAAACCATGAACTCAAAATCCAAGCAATGCCTTCAGCCTCATCTGTCTTGCATATTACTGCCAATGATGTTGCATACAGAAACAACTCTTCATACTCACGCAACAACAACAATCAGTCACACTCATCTTACAGGAACAATAACAACAATAGTTATAATCAGCAGCAGCAAATAAACTACATTCCGCAACAGCAACAAAACTATAACTCATCACGGTCAGATCAGCAAAATCAGAAAGTCAGATTTGTGGCATATTTGGTCATACTGCCAAACGTTGCACTCAACTACAGCAGCTCAAGGGGACAATGCAGCCTCTCTCTCTCTCTCGCTAATTTGTGGCTACACCATCATACAATGCTAGTAATTGGGTTCTTGATAGTGGTGCTACACATCATTTGACCTCTAATCTTCACAACCTTTCTCTTCATCAACCTTACACAGGCGGAGAAGAAGTTGTCATTGCAAATGGATCCAACATTCCAATATCATAAACGGGTTCCTCTACTCTCTTTATATCACATCGTCCTTTAGACCAATGTGATATTTTATACCTTCCAAGCCTCCATAAGAACTTGATAATCCCTATAACGTTTATGCAATGCAAATGATGTCTAAGTTGAATTCTTTCCTGATTCATTTGAGGTGATAAATGTCACAACGGGTGTCCATATTGATCATAAAAGGTGGAGTGAGAAGCAAGAAATCCAAGAAGAAGCAATTGGGGGCGCATGTGGGAAGGAGAGGACCTCGCGGAGTTCTCGGGATGCGGGTGACCACGAGTGCGGGAAGAACCGCAAGGACCGAAGGACCCCGGCTGTGGTACATGAAAAAGGATCGAGCGGGACAGCGAATCTTCGGGAGCTTCGAGAAGGACGCAGCCGGCCCCACCATCCGTACGAGAGGGGCGCGACTTTGCCGAGAGACCTCGAACTCGGTTCTCTCAGGATACGAGATATGAAAGCGACGCCTAGGCAGCGCAGGGACCAAGGACTGCTCCTAGTACTGCTGTGGACCCGAGCTTACCTTATGGAGCCGTTGAAGACTCCGCGAACCCACCAGATCGCCTTCGCCCCGGGAAACCCACCCGCGAGACCACTGCAGCCGGAGCCACCTCTCCAATGGCTTCCTGCTCCAACCAACAGCTAGTTAGGATATTTTGAGACCTCTCTTCACCCATTTGATCTATATATATGTATGGATTGTCATGAACAAGTTATGGATTTTTTGAATATATAAAAATGTATTATTTCCTTCATTCGCTCTTCTAATCTCTACAGATTGAGTCCTAAGGTCCATCTTAGGGTCTCTAAATCTTATATTATTACATGGTATCAGAGCAACAAAGATCCTAATCTCATTCTATTTCTGGTTCATTAATCTTTTATTCTCAAAAATTTCGAAAACTCTCTCCAAAAACCATAAAATCTCTCCAAATCTTGTAAACCGACAAAATCACCATGAAATCCAACAAAGGGGCGTACATACCATTAACTCTTGAGGGGCCTAACTATATGTTATGGTCAATGACTGCAAGGATTATCTTGTGCAGCTGTGGGCTATGGAGTCATGTAGTGCCACCAAAGGAAAAAGCCTCGAATGCCGCCGATAAAGGGAAAGGAAAGGAGGGTATCTCCGACTTAGTAATTGTTGATCAAGATAAATGGTTCCAAGAAGACCAAACGGTAATGGGTATCATAACCGCCTCTCTTGACCCTCACCTTCTCGAATCTTATCATTTTTGTGAAATCGCCAAATAACTTTGGGATACTCTCAAGAGGGTATATGCAAATGTCTCCAATCTCACTAGGGTATTTGAAGTAAAAAGGGATCTTAACACACTAAGCCAAAGGAACATGGAGTTTGAAGATTACTTTGGAAATCTAAGAGTTCTTTGGGTGGAGCTTGAGATGTTAAGGCCAAGTACAATGGATCCCCTTGTGCAAAATGAAATAAATGAGCAAGAAAAAGTCTTTGGATTACTTGGGGGTTTACACCCTTGCTACAATGACCTTGTCAAGTCCATACTAAGGGAAAAGAAGCTTCCAACGGTGGATGAAGTTTGTGCTCAAGTGCAAAGGGAGCAAGGAAACATTGGGTTTATTAATAGCAAGAAGGATTTAATCACCGCTCACAAGGTAACATACAAAAACGAAGATAAGAGGAGTATAGTGTGTGAGCATTGCAAGAAGAAATGACATACAAAGGAGAAATGTTGGATCCTTAACCCTCATCTCAAACCCAACAAGTGGAAGGAACAAAGGGCAAATATAGCACAAGAGAATGGTTTGGAAGAAGAACCGGCGGACAACTCTAAAACCGGAGGAGGATCTATGGCAATGAGTGCAAAATCTCATGGTGCAATAGTACAGAGGTCGGATCTTGATGAAATCATCCAAGCTATTGCCAACTTAAAGGATTCCGGTATCTCTAATCTCTCTAAAACTTTAACAAATTCCAATTCTTTGATTATTGATTCCGGTGCTTCACACCACATGATAAGCAATCCTAGGATGATTAAGAATATACAACCAACCATAGGAAATGTTATTGTGGCTAGTGGTGAAAAAGTCTCAATCAATAGAATAGGAGTTTTAGAAGTATTTAATAAGAGAACAAAAGTCTTTTATATGCCAAAATTTACCTCTAATCTCCTTTCGGTTAAGAAAACCACATCCGACTTAAATTGCTATGCTATATTTGGTCCTAACCATGTACAATTTCAGGATATTGAGAGTGGAAAAACACTTGGAGGAGGAAAGACCAAGAATGGGTTATATGTACTAGAAGGAAAATCAGTTCCAAGTGCTTTACATTACGTTTCCGTTAGCAATTTAGACTCTAATGTTGGTTCATGTTTTAATTCAGTTTGGCATGCTAGATTGGGTCATCCCCTTTCTAAGGCCTCAAGTTTAATTTTGCCTAAAAACTCTTTTGATCATAGTAAATGTGAGGCTTGTATTTTAGGAAAACATTTCAAATCTATTTTTCTGAAATCTAGTACTCTTTATGCAAATTGTTTTGCTTTAATTCACTCGGATGTTTGGACATCTCCTTGTTCCTCTAGAGACAACCTAAAATATTTTGTAATTTTCATTAATGAAAAATCAAAATATACTTGGGTTACCTTAATGGCCTCTAAGGATCGAGTCTTTGATGCCTTCATTAATTTTCAAAACTATGTAGCTAACCAATTCAATTGCAAAATAAAGGTACTTAGATCGGAAAATGGAGGCGAATATACAAGCACCAAGTTTAAAGATCACTTGAACAAATGTGGCATAATTCACCAAACAAGTTGTCCACACACTCCACAACAAAATGGTGTGGCGGAAAGGAAAAACCAACATCTTATGGAAACTTCAAGGGCCATGATGTACCATATGAAAGTTCCTAAGAGATATTGGGGTGATGCGGTATTAATGGCATGCTATCTCATCAATCGTCATCCAACCAAAATCTTACAAGATGTGTCACCATATGAGGTACTTAATGGCACCAATATTGAACACTTGAGAGTATTTGGACTCTCTCTCTCTGTTTTAATTCCAGGAGAACTACGTAATAAACGTGATGCCAAAAGTACAAAATGTATGTTCCTTGGATACCCAACGACACAAAAAGGATACAAGTACTTCGATCCAACAAACCAACGACTCTATATCTCTCGGGGATGTAAAATTTGTAGAAGACAAACGTTACTTTGAGAAAACAAATTGGGGAAAAACTCAAGGACCTCACCAACACTTCTCAAGTTAGGAATGAGAGCCTTTGCATGCTCCTTCAACAAATTAGTAACATTACGTCCGCTCCCACAAGTGCGGAACAACCTAGGGAGGATGATGAACCTCATGATGAGCCACCAAATTCTGTCACCGAAGAAGTTGAGGAACCGGCGGCTCCATCCCCTCTACTTTTTCCGGAAGGAACATGTTGCTCAACCTCCTAGCCTGAGTGATCATACGAAGATCTCCCTAAGGTGCAGTACTTGTCCACGCAAAGACTCTTCCAAGTGGATAAAATCTCATTTTTGCTACAATGCTAGATCTGAGGCACATCCTACTCAAAGGGTATGTTCTCTTGACCTTGTCCATAATAATCATAGAGTGTTTCTTGGGAAAATTGAGCTTGAACAGATCCCGAAGAACTATGAGGAGGCCAAAACCCGTAAAGAATGGATAGATACAGTCGCGGATGAATGCAATGCAATGGAAAAGAACCATACTTGGGATCCGGTGGAACTACCTTTGGGAAAACGAGTTGTCACCTCCCGATGGATATTCACTATCAAGTACAAGAGTGATGGGAGTATTGCACGCTACAAATGTCAATTGGTGGCAAGAGGTTTCACTCAAACTTATGGACAAGACTATACAGACACATTTGCACCCGTTGCAAAACTTCATACGGTACGAGTGGTTCTTTCATTAGCTACAAACTTGGATGGAGAGCAATGGCAAATGGATGTCAAAAACGCATTCTTACAAGAAGAGCTTGAAGATGAATTATATATGCATCCACCCCCCCCCCCCCCCCGGTCTAGAAGGCATGGTAAAACCCGGGAAAGTGTTGCGTCTTCGAAAAGGAATTTATGGACTTAAGCAATCTCCTCGAGCTTGGTACCACAAGCAAAACTTTACCCTTCGAGATCGTGGCTTTCATAAGTCGGAATCAGATCATACGCTCTTCATCTCCAATAGTCTGAATGGCATCATTGTGGTTCTCATCTATGTGGATGACTTGATAATTACCGGCAATGACAAGGACGATATTTCCTCCACTAAGACTTATCTTAAGAGTGTGTTTGATATTAAAGACCTTGGGGAACTAAAGTATTTTCTAGGGATTGAAGTATCTCGCTCTTCGGAGGGTCTATTTCTTTCTCAACGAAAGTATACTCTTTATTTACTTGGTGAACCAGGAGGTTTAGGTTCTAAGGGGGCTAATACGCCACTTGAATACGGTTACAAATTCAGTCGAAAGGGGGAGAAAAATGACGAACCATACAAGGATGCGCCTCAATACCGAAGACTTGTAGGGAAACTTATTTATTTGATAATCACAAGACTAGATATATGCTATGCGGTAAATCAAGTGAGTCAACATATGCAAAATCCCACATTACATCATTGGAGCATTATGGAAAGAATCCTTCGGTACTTAAGAGGAAGCCAAAACCGCGGTATTTGGATGGGAAAGAACAATAATACCAAAATAGTTGGGTATTGTGATGCAGATTGGGCCAGTGATCGGAATGAGCGGAAATCCACAACGGGATATTGTACATTCATTGGAGGAAATTTGGTGACATGGAAGACTAAGAAACATAAAATACTGTGACATGGAAAACTGCAATACACATGTGCCGATGCGGAATACTGTGACATGGAAAACTAGTACCGATGCGAAATATCGGGATATGAGGAAACTCACAAGTGAGCTCACATGGTTGAAAGCACTACTTAAGGATCTTGGCATTGAATCATCCAAACAAATCACAATGCACTGTGACAATCAAGCTGCAATACACATTTCATCCAATTCTGTGTTTCATGAGAGAACCAAGCACATTGAGATTGATTGTCACAAAGTTCGGGAGAAAATTGAAGAAGGCATAACCCTCCCATGCTACACCAAAAGTGAAGACCAATTGGCAGATATTTTTACCAAAGCTGCAAGTCTAAAAGTTTGTGATCACATTTATCCCAAACTAGGACTGGTGGATCTTCCAAAAGAATGATCAAAGGTCCCCTCTCTCATAAATCTCACACTATTTTTCCCTTAGAAGAGTTTTATCCCAAGAGGTTTTCTCTCTAAGGTTTTTAATGAGGTGGGATCTATGAGACATCTAAGCTTAACCTTCATGATATTAGGGTTAAGCTTGAGGGGGAGTATTGATCATAAAAGGTGGAGTGTGAAGCAAGAAATCCAAGAAGAAGCAATTGGGGGCGCACGCGGGAAGGAGAGGACCTCGAGGAGTTCTCGGGATGCGGGCGACCATGAGTGCGGGAAGTACCGCAAGGACCAAAGGACCTCGCTGCGGTACATGAAAAGGATCGAGCAGGACAGCGACTCTTCGGGAGCTTTGAGAAGGACACAGCTGGCCCCACCATCCGTACGAGAGGGGCACGACTTTCCCGAGAGACCTCAAACTCGGTTCTCTCAGGATACGAGATAGGAAAGCGACGCCTAGGCAGCGAGGGGACCAAGGACTGCTCCTAGTATTGTTGTGGACCCGAGCTTACCTCATTGAGCCGTTGAAGACTCTATGGGCCCACCAGGTCGCCTTCGCCCCGGGAAACCCACCCGCGGGGCCACTGTAGCCGGGGCCACCTCTCCAATGGCTTCCTGCTCCAACCAACGGCTAGTTAGGATATTTTGAGCCCTCTCTTCACCCATTTGATCTATATATATGTATGGATTGTCATGAACAAGTTATGGATTTTTTAAATATATAAAAATGTATTATTTCCTTCATTCTCTCTTCTAATCTCTACACATTGAGTCCTAAGGTTCATCTTAAGGTCTCTAAATCTTATATTCTTACAGTTCGGTTACTCCACAACAATCATCTCACCCTTCCACCTTCTACGCCTTGCCATCACCAAAGACCACACTCACCTCTTGGCAGAAGGGGGTTCTCTATCTTGATTTAGACAGGCTTATATTGACTTATACTGAGACTTTTAACACTTGCAAAACTGTGGAGGACCAACTCTACAATCTTGTAAACATTCATTTTCACTACTTAATAGACAAAATATTCTACCTTCTCTTTTAATTAATTCATGTGCTAAACCCGGTAAAAACATTACAAGATTGTTGAAAAGTGATTCAAATTACAATCAATGATTTCAGTTACATGTTTTGCTAGTTTTTATTTCTAATCAATGGGGGGTTTCAGTTTTTACTTTTAATTATAGGACATAATGAGTTCATGGGTGTAGTGGGTGCTGTTATATTTTTGTTTCTTATAACTTCATGTTGTCTCTTTCATTTTCGATTATCAGAGAATAAAAGATTTTAAGCAAAACTTTCTTTGTGTTCTCTGTTCTTTTTTTTTACTCTGTTTCTTCTAGTGTTTTGTCTCGTAACAACATTGTGGTATCAGAGCTATGGCAGCCAATGGATCAAATCAGCAAGGTACGGTTCCGATATTTAAAGGTGAAAAATATCACCTTTGGAGTCTCAAGATGAAGACGATGTTCAGATCTCAAGAAAGTTGGGATTTGGTGGAGAATGGATTTGAAGATGCAAATCCTGCGGAACCTGATCAGCAATTACGAGAGAGACGCAAGAAGGATGCAAAGGCGCTGTTTTGGATTCAGACGGCTTTGGAGGATGATATCATGTCTCGGATCTCAGCGGTGAATACATCTCACGAAGCCTGGGAAATTTTGAAGCATGAGTACATGGGAGATAAGAAGGTGGTCGTTGTCAAGTTCCAGACTTCGTCATCAATTTGAAACGCTTTTGATGAAGGAGAATGAGACGATGCAAGAATATTTGGCGAGAGTTTCCGCTGTTGTCAACCAAATGAAGTCTTATGGTGAATTCTTGTCAAATGAAATTGTTGTGAGTAAAGTTCTTAGGAACTTAACTCCAAAGTTTGAATATGTGGTACATGCAATCATGGAGGCAAATGATATGAGTACATATACCTTTGACACCATGATGAGCTCGTTGATTGGAAACCAAATCTTTGTTCAAAGAGTTAGATGAGTCCAGGAACCAAATCTTTGTTCATATGAGTACGGGAACCAAATCTTTGTTCAAAGAGTTAGATGAGTCCTACAAGCTTAATGTGAAACTTGGAAATGACAAAGAAGTTCAAGTTGAATGTAGAGGAGTCGTGGCTATCCATAATGGTCATGGTAATCTCAAACTCATCTATAATGTGTATTACATTCCCGATCTAGCACATAATTTGCTGAGTGTTGGTCAAATCGTGGAGAACAATTGTTCTAATTTTTTTTTTTGATGAGGGTGTATGTATCATCAAGGATAAGAAATCTGGTCTCACGTTGGCAGTGGTGAAGAAGGCATCAAACATTCTATTTCCATTGAAAATGTCTTCTGTTGAAACAAGTGCTTTGGTCGCTAAAGTTTCTGATATTTCAAAGTTGTGGCATTTGCGGTATGGTCATCTACATGAGAATGGGTTAAGGGTGCTCAATCAAAAGGATATGGTTGTTGGCTTACCAAAGATTGATGCTCTTAAGTTGTGTGAAGGCTGCATATATGGGAAACAAACTCGCACGTCGTTTCCAGTAGGAAAAGCAAGGAGAGCAACTCAATGTCTTGAGATTGTTCATGCTGATTTATGTGGTCCGATGCAGACCGCATCTCTTGGAGGTAGCAAGTATTTTCTAATGCTGACAGATGATTACAGCAAGATGAGCTGGGTGTATTTTCTTGAATCGAAATTAGAAGCATTCGAGATGTTCAAGAAGTTCAAGGCTCTTGTGGAGAAACAAAGTGAGCAGCAAGTTAAGGTGTTACGAACTGACAGAGGAGGAGAGTTTACATCTACTGAGTTCAATCAATTCTGTGAGAAAGAAGGGATACACCATGAGCTTACTATAGCTTACACACCGGAGCAAAATGGTGTAGCGGAAAGGAAGAACAGAACTGTAGTGGAGATGGCTAGAAGCATATTAAAACAGAAGAATCTACCTAATCAGTTTTGGGCAGAAAGTGTGAGGACAGCAGTGTACTTGTTGAACATATCTCCTACAAGAGCAGTCTTAAACAGAACACCATATGAAGCTTTGGTGTGGCAGGAAACCTGGGGTGGGTCATTTAAGAGTTTTTGGCAGTGTTTGCTACTCTCTTATAGATGTTCATAACAGGAAGAAGCTTAATGAAAAATCTGAGAAATGCATTTTTCTTGGATATTGTTCACAATCTAAAGGTTATAGATTGTACAATCATGTGAGTGGGAAGATTGTTGAGAGGAGAAATGTTACCTTTGATGAGGAAGCGGTTTGGACTTGGCGTGAAGGTGGAAATGGTGAGCTTGTTGAAATTTTCGTTGACAACATTGATGAACAAGAAGAGAGTCAAAATCCAGCACACTCTGTAGCTAATACACAAGCAAGCTTAGCGCCTAGCTCACCTAGAGTTAATGGGGCAAGTGATGGAGAAGGAAATTCAAGCACAAGTCCACCTCAAAAATTCAGATCACTGCGAGAAATTTATGAGGAACAACATGCATTTTTTAGTGTTGATCCAATGACAGTTAATGAAGCAGAAAAGAATGAAGAATGGCGAAAAGTGATGGAAGAGGAGATCGCTTCTATAGAGAAGAATCAAACATGGTAGCTGGTTGAGCTTCCTGGTGATAAACATTCTATTGGTGTGAAGTAGATGTTTAAAACTAAGTATCATGTAGATGGCAGCATTCAAAAGTATAAGGCAAGGCTGGTGGTTAAGGGGTATGCACAAGAATATGGAGTGGATTATGAAGATACTTTCTCTCCGGTAGCAAGGTTTGACACTGTAAGAATTCTTCTTGCCTTAGGAGCTTATATGCGTTGGCCAATATACCAGTTTGATGTTAAGTCAACTTTCTTGAATGGTGAGCTACTTGAAGTGGTTTATGTTGATCAGCCTGAAGGTTTTGTAGTTTATGGCAAAGAGGGTTTCGTCTACAGGTTGTATAAGGCTCTTTATGGGCTTAAAAAAGCTCCCAGAGCTTGGTACAACAAGATTGATTCTTTCTTTGCAGATTCTGGCTTTGAAAGAAGCAAAAGTGAGCCTACTCTCTACATAAAGAAGCAAGGTGAAGGAGATATCCTTGTTCTGTGTTTATATGTAGATGATATGATTTACATGGGTTCTAGTGCTTCACTTATTGCTAAGTTCAAAACTAGTATGATGGAGAAGTTTGAGATGACAGATCTTGGGTTGTTGTATTTTTTCCTTGGTCTTGAGGTTAAGCAAGTGGAAGATGGGATTTTTGTGTCTCAACATAAGTATGCTTGTGACTTGCTTAAAAGTTTTGACGTGACAGGTTGCAATGCTGTAGAAATTCTTATGAATGTCAATGAGAAGCTGCAAATGGACGATGGAACAATGAGTGCAGATGCAACAAAATTCAGGAGTTTAGTTGGAGGTCTTATCTATCTAACTCACACAAGACCAGATATTTGTTTTGCTGTGAGTGCAATTTCTAGGTTCATGCACAATCCGACCAAGCATCATTTTGGAGCAGCAAAGAGGTTGTTGAGATATATTGCAGGAACAGCAGACTATGGCTTATGGTACAACTCAGTTTCATAATTTGAATTAGTTGGATTCACAGACAGCGATTGGGCAGGCTGTGTGGAAGATATAAAAAGTACCTCTGGACATGTTTTCAATCTAGGTTCTGGAGCAGTTTGTTGGAGTTCAAAGAAGCAGAGAGTGACAGCTTTATCATCATCGGAAGCTGAGTATACAGCAGCTACTGCAGCAACATGTCAGGCAGTTTGGTTAAGAAGAATTTTGGAAGACATCAAGCAAGAACAAGTGAAGGCAACAACAATTTTCTGTGACAACAAGGCAACTATAGCAATGACCAAGAATCCAGCATATCATGGAAGAACAAAGCATATATCCATCAAGGTCCACTTTATCAGAGACTTGGTTAGTGAAGGGTCAAATGTTTTGGAGCATTGCAGCACAAACGAGCAGAGTGCAGATGTTCTTACAAAAGCATTATCGAAGAACAAGTTTGACTACTTCAGAAGTAAGTTTGGAGTGTGCAAGTTTGAATCAAGGGAGAGTGTTGAAAAGTGATTCAAATTACAAACAATGATTTCAGTTACATGTTTTGCTAGTTTTTATTTCTAATCAATTGGGGGTTTCAGTTTTTACTTTTAATTATAGGACATAATGAGTTCATGGGTGTAGTGGGTGCTGTTACATTTTTGTTTCTTATAACTTCATGTTGTCTCTTTCATTTTCGATTATCAGAGAATAAAAGATTTTAAGCAAAATTTTCTTTGTGTTCTCTGTTTTTTTTTTACTCTGTTTCTTCTAATGTTTTGTCTCGTAACAACAAAGTTTATGAGATTCATCACCCTTAAGTGCCTCCAGTGAGTATATATGTTTAATGCCGAGCAGCTCTAATAAATGTGTGTTCCTGCATGTAACGAGTATTCTGCTTCCTGGCCCAAAGCAGCTCCGATCTATTGCAATTGAAATACAGTGCGGCAAATCTTTAACATCATTGGTGACAACAAATACTCTTTTATTGCGGAATCTTTGTATCACTGCGTGATCTATGTTTTTGAAGACCATGTCATCCTTTTTTAAGATATGGGAAATAATTTTTTTTCAGAAAATGGACCTTCCCTTCAGGTTTCTTGGAGTATTCTCCAAAGTTTTCTAGAAAACTTGCTCCGTCAAAACGATCAGCGAACTCATTATATGCAGCCTTGGCTAGTGTTGTTTTACGGACACCTGCCATTCCCCAGATTTTAATCATTTCGACATCAACCGAACCAAATAACATTAGCTATTTAATACGGTGTGCTCGTGATTTAATACCAACAGCATATGTTGGTAAAGGCAAGTATGAACTGGGCAAAATTTTGAGAATCTCACTTGTCACTTTCCGGATGAGATCTACATCAGAGCTGAAAAATACACATCTGAGGACTTACGGAATGATCTTTCTTTGTGTTTATCAAAGGACTTACGGAATGATCTTTCTTTTTAGATGGCGTACATTTGATGGGTCAACGTTGTAGAAGATCGGAACTACCATATGTCATGTACATCTGATGGGTCATGTACATCTTTTCGATTAGTTACCAGAAGCTCATCAAGGCACCATGACGACAAAGCAAAATATGAAGATAAATTACAATGTGAATTTTGGAGTGTCCCGGGTTTAATTCTCTATCGTCTTTGAATGTGTAAATCCCAGATCTTACAAAACTGTCGTAGAGAAAACTCAGAAAGTTTTTTTGCACATCTGGTCCTCGGAAACTTAGAAACACATCGTAGCTCCATCGCTCCCGATCTTGCTCCCTAGCTTCAGCCATACCTGAAAATAAATTTGGACTATTCATTCATACAGTGTTGATAGTGTAATTCTTCCTTCCTAGCGAATACAAACTAAAACGGATAAATAAGAAATGACAAGTAGCTAGATACGTTGTTGCTTACTTACTTGAAAGTTCTTTCTACTTCTTGAGAAAACCTTAACAACCAGAAACTGCTAAAATTTAAGTATGCAAAAGAAGTAACAAACGGATAGAGTCGAAGGATAAAGTTTATCAGATCTTGTCTCACTCTTGGAAAAGAAAAGCGTATCTTTTTGTCTTTTTCCGTTGACTTACTCAACTCAATTATTGAACTACCATAAAACCAAAGAAATAGTCAAAGGAGCTCTCTTAATTTCGATATGCCTGCCTCCCAGCCCATCGCATAAGTAACATAAACCAAATATTTTAGTCCAAAAGTTTTCTTCCGACATAACGAAATTACCAGTAGAATCATTGATTGGTTTAAAGTCCTTACATGATACTACCACTCCAGTCTTTGAAGATCATCACTAATGATTCAGCGTAACAATAAATGAATCAATCAATCTCATCTTCTTGACTAAACTATGTTCCAAGTCATTAAATTTTCTCTCGCTAGTGGAAAGTTGCACAAAAAGAGGAAAAGGAATAAATCAATGGAACCTTACAGAATAGTGGAAAAGTTAACCAGATGGGCAAAGTTTCGGGAGGTGAAATCATGAAACCGTTGAGGCATAAACCATGTAGAATCGTTACGCCCATTCTCACTGTGATGATACCTAAGATCGGCAGAATATACCAAGTGAGATCACTAGATGTTATAGGAATAATAAAACTTGATATTATCTATTTTCTTATCTAATTATGTTTTACGGTTTACCTTTTATTATAAAAGACATTGTTACCCTATGTTTCTTTTATGCCAAGAATCTAAAATTGTTTGTGTTTTTGTGAACTGTTATCCTAGTTTGTGGTGTATGGATTAGTGATTCCGTTTCTATGTTTTTGTGAACATTGGTTCGTTCCCGAACTTTTGTTTCTTTATAAAGCATTGTTCGACGTTACCCTAAATAAAGTATTATTCACAAAATATATTACTAAATCTCGTACATTTGTGTGCAAATCTAAGAAGGAAGTGAAGGGATCCATAAACACTCCAAAGATTAACTACAGAAACTAGAAACTAATCAGAGAATTTTGTAAAAGGACTTACTTTGAATACAAGTCATTCAGACGATTCATTGAATGCCTTAACGCAACAATCTTACATTGTCAGATTTTCACTCAGGTGTTCTACTCTTTACTTATATTACTTGGTTAGCAATGAAGGACAGGCTGTCTACAGGTGCTCGAATGTGAAATTGGGGCTTAATTCAGAATTGTGTTCTCTATAGTGCAACAAGTGAAACAAGGGATCATTTATTTTTCACCTGTCTATAACAGTTTTGTTATCTGGTCCAACTTATGTGGCTTGTTAGTTAGTTGGTGACTCCTTATCTTCTAATTGGTTTGCCACTATTTCGGGCCTTCTTAACTCTTTTGAATCACAAAAATAGCGTTTGCTTTTTCTACCTGGATATCCGTGGGCCGAAGCTCAAATGGAAAGCCCAATATTGGCCTACTTTTAAAAGTTTAGCAGGCAGCTGTATTAGAGTTATATTCTTCAATTTCTTCATCTAGAGTATCTTTCTAAATCATCAATTTAAGTAGCTTAAAATGCAATGTTAAGTGGTGGTATAACTAAAGAGATTAAAATTAGAGAGTTTTGATTTTGAGCAAGTTCCACATTAAATAAAAGAAAGTATCTATAATTATTATTGTTTACCCAAGGTTTGATTCAATAAATTGGTATCTGAATATTATTGGATCAAACCAAGAGTGTTTTTCAGGAAACCTATTCACGAGAAGAAAAGAGTTCCTCTACAAATTTCAACACAGAAAACGTTGAATATAAGGAGAAACATCAAAAAAAATATTTGGTACATAGAGGATGATTTTTATCAAAACAAGTCATGGATGACAAGCAAATACAAACCACGACCGAGAAACCTAAGGAAGGAGGTCCACTATCAATCCAAATTTATATGTTAACTGCCACCAATTATATTGTCTGGTCCATGAGGATGAAGCTAACACTTAAGATTCATAAGGTGTGGATAGCTATTGAAAAAGGAGAGAACAAAGGAGATAAGAATGATTTAGCTAAAGCTCTTCTTTTTCAAAGCATACTCGAAACACTCATCTTACAAGTAATAGATCCTGATACCGCAAAAGATATTTGGGATACGACAGCCTTAATGGCTGATTTTGATCGAATGAAGATGAGAAAAACAGACACAATTGATGAATTTTTCGTTAAAATCTCGGAAGTTGCATCAAAATCAGCAGCTCTTCGAGAGATCATTGCCGAAAAAAAAGTTGTCAAGAAGTTTCCAAATAGTCTTCCAAGGAAGAAGTATAGTCACATCCTTGCTGCTCTTGAACAAGTTATTGATCTTTATAAAACAAGCTTTGAAGATATAATTGGAACATTAAAGGCATATGAAGAGAGAAATTGTGATGAAGAACAACAAGAGGGTCAAGGTAAGCTCTTGTATGAAGAACAACAAGAGTTTGAGGATGATAAAATTGAAGATGATAACACACAAGAAGGAGATAATCAATTTGTTCATGAGATAGTAATTTTCAACGGAAGGAATTTTGAACCAAACAAATATGAGAACTCATTGAATAGTGACAAGATTTGGTATTTGGATAATGCAGCTAGTAATCATATGACTGGAAATCTAGAATACTTTTCTAAAATCGATAAGAGCATCACGGGAAAATTAAGATTTGGAGACGATTCACGAGTAGACATCAAAGGTAAAGGATCGCTTTTCTTTACTTTCAAAGGCGCTAAGCAAAATGAACTTTCTAACGTCTATTACATCCCGGACTTAAAGAGTAATATCGTTAGTGTTGGACAAGCTACCATGTCCGGATGTGAAGTTAGAATTTAGGAGAATTTTATAAACTTATATGTTGGAGTCAAAACTATTGAGACTGTGATGAACAAAGAGTTGATAAAAGGATTACCAACATTCAAAATTGAGAAAGAAGTGTGTTCCTCTTACTTACTTTGAGAGCAAGTAAGACATATTTTTCTCGAATCAACTAGCTTTCGCGCTAAGCAACGCCTAGAACTCATTCTTGGTGATCTTTGTGATCCAATAACACCTATTAGGGCCGAAAGAAACAAATATTTTTTTTTTGATCGATGATTTCTCAAGATACATGTAGGTTCTATTTTGAAAGAGAAAATTGAAGCTTTTAAAAAATTCAAGTCATTCAAGATTGTTGTTGAGCAAGAAATATATGGTGCTATCAAAACGTTTTGAACAGATCGGGAGGAGAATTTATATCTCATGAGTTTTCTCTGTGTTGTGAGGAAAATGGGATACGGAGACTCTTATGGCACCATACTCTCATCAACGAAATAAAGTTGTTGAAAGAAGAAACCAAAAATTGATGGAAATGACTAAAAGTATCTTGAAGCATATGGAGTTTCCTAATTATTTATGGGGAGAAACTGTAAGACACGCCACTTACATCATAAATAGAGTTGCAACTAGTACCTTGGTCAATCAAACTCCATACGAAGTGTTTAAGGAAAATAGGTTGAGTATTTCTCGCTTGAGAGTGTTTGGATGTATTGGGTATGCCAAAATCGATACAAAACCTCTAAAGAAGCTTAATGACATATATAGAAGAATTGATACATTTAGGGACGGAACCAGGCTCTAAGTCTTCTCGAATGTATGATTTCAAGTCAAAAGATAATAGTGAGTAGGGATATTATCTTTGATGAGAGTAGAAGTTTGAGATAGAACATTCATGAAAAAAGAGAAGTTTTCAACTATTGTCCCGTCTGGAGGAAATCAAAACTAATACTGAAAGGGAAGAAGAAGAGGAAACCAACCAAGAAACGTTCGAAGAAGAAGATAATTCCAATGAAGAGAATACACAAGAAAGTATCAGAGAAAACATTGGTAAGATTCAAGAAGACAACCTAAGAATATCAACGAGACAAAGAATGGCAGCTAAGTATCCCGACGAGTATGTTCTTCTAAGTGAAAAATAAGGAGAATGATTAGTAATTATAATAGATGAAGAACCTACAACTTTTGAAGATGCAAAAGAAGAAAAGGTTTGGTTAGAAGCATGTGATGCGGAGATCTTTTTAATCATCAAAAACAAGACATGGAATCTCGTTGATCTTTCTATTGGAGTGAAACCAATTGGGTTAATGTGGGTATTCAAGTTAAGGAAAAACTCGGATGGAAGTATAAACAAACACAAAGGTAGACTTGTGGCAAAAGGATATGTTCAAAGACATGGAATAGACTATGAGGAAGTGTTTTCAACCATTGTAAGGATTTAAACGGTATAATTAATTATTTCTTTTGCAGCCTCAAGTGAATGGTGATATGATCATGGAAAACAGAAAGGAAGCTAAGGAGAACTTGGAGCTAAGCAATGAACATCACAAGAAAGCTTTGGAGATTCCATTCGGTTCAATTACAAGATCACGGGCAAAACAAATCAAGGAGAGAATTTGTGGATTTATTCAAGGCCTTTTGGACAAAGAACAACATAAGGAATCCATTGGACTTTATACTTACCAAATCCAAACCACTTTGAGCATTCTACAAGTCCAAGAGAAGTCCTAAATCAATTCTTAAAGTTCAGCCCATGAATAGTGACGAATTTGGAAGACTAAAAGATATTTTGGAGGCCAAAAGTTCAAGAGTCCTTCTCATTCAAGTCATAGTAAATTGTGACATTTACTTGTCATTTACTTAGTAGTCTTTACTTTTTATATTTAAGACATTCAATAAGTTTAGAGGAATCTAGAGAGTCCTTTCTCTTCTTTATAAACTCATGTAATTCTCATTTGTGAGGATCCAACTTGTTATCAATAAATTTGAGAGTGATTCTCTTTTTGTTCTTTGTGAACTTTTCGATCTTTCTTGGTGTGTCATATCCAATGGATCAAACTGGTTTATCAAGTGATTTCCATCACACTTGTGTGGCCATTCCTAGCCATTGGCGTGAAGGGGCGAGTCGAAATAGCAACAATCTTTGGTTTAATATACTAAAGGTGGGGGCTACTCAAGTAAAGATTTTGTGGTTCCACCACCCCACCACCTTGCTTAATTGAAGGCGAGTTGAAACAACAACAATCTTAGGTTTGATATACCTAAGGTGGGGGTTACTCAAATTCTTTGAAGCCCAAGGACTATCTTTACAACTTGGAGTGACGATTCCTTCGGGATTCCAGGTCATTTGGTATCAGATAACACTTCCAAGTTAGTTAATCTTTTCATTTTCTATCTAGTCATCTTCTATCTTTTCATCTTCTACCTTTCTAACTTCTATATTTCATCTTCTATTTCTTCATCTTCTATCTTTTCATCTTTTATCTTTTCATTTTCTATCTTTCCAACTTTTATCTTTTCATATTTTCTTCTTAATTAATTAAAGAAAAAAAACAAAAAAAACAAGAAAAAGAGAAAATAAAGAGAAAATAAAAAAACAAGAAAAAAAAATAAAAAAACTTTTCCTCTTCTATTATTTATATTAAAAAAAATTGTTTGTTGTTTGTTTGTGTACCAAGATCTATCTAATACTTTGAGTTGTGTGATACTTGTTAGGTCATTGACCCTTGGGGAAAACAAATCAAAGAGTGTTTGATTAGTTTTATAAGAACATTTTGAGATTCAAAAAGAGAGGAAAAATGCTCAAACAAGAGGGCCATAATACTTCTTATCTCCCATGTACTCATGCTTCAAAATGCTCAAACCCTCTTCTACAAGAAATCATGATGTGCAATGTTTTAAGTGTCATGGCAGGGGACATTATGCAAATAAATGCTCAAACAAGAGAGCCATAATACTTAGAGTCAATGGAGAGTACGTAACCGAGGAAGAAGTGGTTTCAGATTCTATGTCATCTCAAGATGAGCTGGAGTTAACTGCAACCAAAGGTGATCTTTTGGTAGCTAGAAGGTCTTTGAGTGTGCAAGGTAAACTAGAGGAGAACATGCAGCGTGAGAATCTATTCCACACGCGATGTCTTGTTCTTGATAAGGTGTGTAGTCTTATAATTGATGGAGGGAGCTGTACGAATGTGGCAAGTACTACACTTGTGGAGAAACTTGGATTGACTACTCGAAAACATCCCAAGCCTTATAAGCTTCAATGGTTAAGTGAGTTTGGAGAACTCAAAGTTTCAAAGCTAGTTGTGGTTCCATTTAGCATTGGGAAGTATAAGGACGAAGTGATTTGTGATATTGTGCCAATGGAGGTTGGGCATATTCTTCTTGGGAGACCGTGGCAGTTTGATCGGAAAGTTGTTCATGATGGTTTCACCAACAAGCATTCATTTGGTTATAAGGGGAAAATGGTTACGCTTGTTCCTATGACTCCTAATGAGATCTACCAAGATTATTTGCTTCTAAAGCAACGTGAGGAGAGAACTATGAGTGCCTCAAACACAAAACACCAAAAAGAGAGTGAGATTGAGAGAGAAACACACAAAAATAGTGAGCTTAAGAGTGAAACACACAAAGAAAGAAAAGAGAGAAAACACCAATATTTCTTTGTGAGGTCAAGTGAGATAAAGAGAGCTTTGGTTTCACATCAGCCTATATTTGTACTTATGTATAAAGAGGTTTTTATGAGTTCTACTAACCTTGACCCCGGTTTGCCTAGTGGTGTTTCTTCTTTGTTGCGGGATTTTGGAGATGTATTTCCCGATGAGAACCCTAGTGGTTTACCTCCAATCCGAGGGATTGAGCATCAAATAGACTTTGTACCCGGAGCATCCATTCCAAACCGTCCAACCTATAGAACCAATCCAGAAGAGACAAAGGAGTTGCAAAGGCAATAGAGTGAGCTGATGGAGAAAGGATATATCCGTGAGAGCATGAGTCCATGTGCCGTGCCCGTTTTACTAGTTCCTAAGAAGGATGGAACTTGGCGCATGTGTGTTGATTGTAGATCCATCAATAATATCACGGTAAAATATATAGACACCCAATTCCTCGCTTAGATGATATGTTAGATGAGCTGCATGGTTCTTGCGTCTTTTCTAAAATTGATCTTAAGAGTGGATATCACCAAATTCGAATGAAAGAGGGTGATGAATGGAAAACAACTTTTAAAACAAAACATGATCTTTATGAGTGGTTAGTCATGCATTTTGGATTAACTAATGCACTCAGCACGTTCATGAGGTTAATAAACCATGTTTTGAGACATTTTATTGGTTTGTTTGTAGTTGTTTGGAAGAGCACAAGGAGCATTTGAAATCGGTTTTAGGTGTACTAAGAAAAGAAAAGCTATATGCTAACTTGAAAAAGTGTACCTTTTGTTCGGATAACCTTGTGTTTCTAGGCTTTTTTGTAAGTGCACAGGGCATTCAAGTAGACGAGGAGAAAGTGAAAGCAATCCGGAAATGGCCAAGTCCTAAAATCCTAGGAGAAGTTCGAAGTTTTCATGGCCTTGTTGGATTCTATAGACGGTTTGTTCGTGATTTTAGCACTATTGCTGTCCCACTTACTGAAGTGATCAAGAAAGATGTTGGATTCAAATGGGGAGAAGCTCAAGAGAATGCGTTCAAACAACTTAAGGAGAAACTCACCAATGCACCACTTTTATCTTTGCCTAACTTTCTTAAAACATTTGAGATTGAATGTGATGCATCAGGTGTAGGCATTATAGCTGTGCTTATGCAAGAGAAGAAGCCAATCGCTTACTTTAGTGAGAAGCTTGGAGGAGCAACTCTAAACTATCCAACTTATGACAAGGAGTTGTATGCTTTGGTTAGAGCTTTGCAAACATGGCAGCACTATCTTTGGCCAAAAGATTTTGTGATTCATACGGATCATTAGTCTTTGAATCACTTGAAGGGTCAACATAAACTAAATAAACGACATGCTCGTTGGATGGAGTTTATAGAAACGTTTCCTTATGTCATACGGTATAAGCAAGAAAAAGAAAACGTTGTGGCTGATGCGTTATCAAGAAGATATGCACTAATATCTACACTTGATGCTAAGGTTCTTGGTTTTGAGCACATTAAAGAGTTATATGAAACTGATATTGACTTTCAAGAAGTGTTTAGGAATTGTGTGAAGCATGCGTATGGAAAGTTCTATCTTCATGAGGGTTTTCTATTCTATGAAAATAAATTGTGCATTCCTAATTATTCTTTGAGAGATCTTTTGGTTAGGGAATCACATGGAGGAGGCCTTATGGGACATTTTGGCGTCTTCAAGACCATGATTGTTCTAAAAGAACATTTCCATTGGCCGCATATGAAAATATATGTGGAACAAATTTGTGCAAGGTGTGTTACTTGTAAGCAAGCTAATTCTAAAGTCCAACCTCAAGGTATGTATCTCCCATTGCCTATTTCGGGTGAACCATGGACTAATATATCAATGGACTTTGTCCTTGGGTTGCCTAGAACTAAGAGAGGTATGGATTCTATCTTTGTGGTAGTAGACCGATTTTCTAAGATGGCACATTTCATTCCTTGTCACAAATCTGATGATGCTATATTTGTTGTTGATTTGTTTTTTAAGGAAGTTGTGCGTTTACATAACATGCCTAGGACGATTGTTTTAGATCGAGACGCTAAGTTTCTTAGTTATTTTTGGAAAACTTTGTGGGCTAAGTTAGGGACAAAGTTATTGTTTTCTACTACTTTTCATCCACAAACTGATGGACAAACTGAAGCAGTAAATAGGACTTTATCCACTTTGTTGCGTGCTATAATTAAAAAGAACATCAGAACTTGGGAAGATTGCTTGCCTCATGTTGAGTTTTCTTATAATCATTCTATCCACTCGGCTACTAACTTTTCCCCTTTTCAGATTGTGTATGGTTTTAATCCCTTAACTCCATTGGATTTATCACCTTTACCTTTCAATGAGCTTGTTAACTTAGACGGGAAAAAAAAAGCTAAGATGGTCAAGAAGGTTCATGAAAAAATGAGGCTTAACATTGAGCAAAAGACTAAGCAATATCAAAAGCAAGCCAAGAAAGGAAGGCGTGAGAAGAGCTTTACACCCAGAGACTTAGTTTGGGTTCACATGAGGAAGGAACGATTTCCAGCTCAAAATAAGTCTAAGCTAATGCCAAGGGCCATTGGGCCATTTCGAGTCTTAGAAAAGATCAATGAAAACGCCTACAAGATAGACTTGCCAAGTGAGTACAAAATCAGTTCTAGCTTTAACATTTCTGACTTGATTCCTTTTGATGGAGATGAACCTGATTTGAGGTCAAATCCTTTTTAAGAGGAAAGGGATGATATGATCATGGAAAACAGAAAGGAAACTAAGGAGAACTTGGAGCTAAGCAATGAACATCACAAGAAAGCTTTGGAGATTCCATTCGGTTCAATTACAAAATCACGGGCTAAACAAATCAATGAGAGCATTTGTGGATTTATTCAAGACCTTTTGGACAAAGAACAACATAAGGAATCCATTGGACTTTATACTTACCAAGTCCAAACCACTTTGAGCATTCTACAAGTCCAAGAGAAGTCCTAAATCAAGTCTTAAAGTTCAGCCCATGAATAGTGACGAATTTGGAAGACTAAAAGATATTTTGGAGGCCAAAAGTTCAAGAGTCCTTCTCATTCAAGTCATAGTAAATTGTGACATTTACTTGTCATTTACTTAGTAGTCTTTACTCTTTATATTTAAGACATTCAATAAGTTTAGAGAAATCTAGAGAGTCCTTTCTCTTCTTTATAAACTCATGTAAATTTGAGAGTGATTCTTTCTTTGTTCTTTGTGAACTTTTCGATCTTTCTTGGTGTGTCATATCCAAGGGATCAAACTGGTTTATCACGTGATTTTCATCACGCTTGTGTGGCCATTCCTAGCCATTGGCGTGAAGGGGCGAATCGAAATAGCAACAATCTTTGGTTTAATATACTAAAGGTGGGAGCCACTCGAGTCAACATTCCGTGGTTCCACCACCTTGCTTAATTGAAGGCGAGTTGAAATAACAACAATCTTAGGTTTGATATACCTAAGGTGGGGGTTACTCAAATTCTTTGAAGACCAAGGACTATCTTTACAACTTGGAGTGACGATTCCTTCGGGATTCCGCGTCAAATGGGAAATACATCACGTGGATATGAAGACGACATTCCTTCACGTAGAGCTAAAAGAAGATGTATATGTACCCCAACTGGAAGGATTTGTTGTAAAAGGAAAAAAAACAAAGTCTACAAACTAAGCAAAACATTTTATGGAATGAAACAAACCCCAAGAGCTTGGAACAAAAAGTTAAACAAAATCCTTAAAGAACTACATTCTCAGAAGTGCACAAAAGATTCATTCTTGTATCAAAAGAAAGTAAAAGGTTATCTTCTACTTGACTTTAAGAAAGCTATGTCAACTAAATTTGAGATGAGTGATCTTGGGAAATTGACTTACTATCTTGGAATTAAAGTAATTCAAGAGAAGGGTTGAATTATTTTAAAACAAGAAAGTTATGCAAAGATGGATGAATGTAATCCTTTTCAATACCAATGGACTCGGTTTCAAAGATTTCAAAGTCGATATATGAAAAGAGTATTGATGCTAAGGAGCATAGAAATATCATTGGGTGTTTACTATATTTACTTCAAACCCGACCAGATTTATCTCATAGTGTTGGTGTTTTAAGTAAATATATGCAAGATTCAAATGAGTCACATAGAGCGTACTAGCAACAAGTCTTAAGGTACTTAAAAGGAACTCTAACATATGTCATTTTATACAAACAAGAAAGCAACAAAGGATTATATGGGTTTAATGATTTTAGTTACAATGTTGACATTGATGATGGAAAAAGTACAAGTGTCACATGACTGTCCGATTTCTTGGTGTTCTCAAAAGCAAGAGATAGTTGATTTATCTTCGTGTGAAGTTGAATTCATGGGATCAACAGAAGTGGCTAAACAAGCGATATGGTTACAAGAGGTACTCGAAGAAATCATGGCGAAGAAGGACAAAAAGATAATTGTTTTTGTTGGTAACAAATCCGCAGTTACCTTAACTAAGAACTTGGTGTTTCATGGCCGAAGGAAACATATTCACAAGAGGTTTCATTACATTCAAGAATGTCTTGAAAATGAGATGATCGAAGTTGAACATGTTCCCGGTGAAAGTCAAAAGGTCGATATATAACTAAAGCCTTAGGAAGATTGAAGTTCAAACAAATGAGAGATTTAACTCGAATTCAAAATGTAACCAAAAAAGAGTTCAAGTTTAAAGGAAAAAATGTTAAGATAAGCTTGAAGACTAAAGCTTGGAGAGCAAGCTATCATTTAGATAAGGTTAAATTGTTATAATTTAGAAGTTATCTAAACTATGCGTCACTACAAAAAAACTGGAAAATTGCGATGCAAGACACCATCGCAGGGACGTCGCAAATAGGCAATTAAGACAGCCTAGCGACAGAGACTAAAATGTCGATATTCGTTAGTCGCAAGCCGAAAACATCGCAGAGGTGTCGCAAATTCTGCGACATACATAAATCTCGCAAAACCATTGCTAAAACAGGCACCACAAAAGCAAAGCAGATTTTGTGTTACTTTTGTGACACCAAACCATACGACGTTTCTACACTTCGTCTCATGCGACTTTTTGCGACATTTAAAATTGCGACAGGTGTGCGATTTAGGGTTAGCGAGTCTTCTGTGACATCCCTTTCTATGATGTAACTGCGACTCCAACATATGTGAGGCATCTATGAGGCCACATATAGAGATTACCCTGCAACGTCTTTGTCCTACAATGTTTTTACGAATCTGCCTTCTGCGACGTTTTTTTATTTAAAAAAAGAAATTTTATAAATAAACAGAAATTAAAAATTATTCGAATAAAATGAATATTAAAATTAAAAAAAAATTTACAAAATATTCAAAAAGACTAAAAATTGTCATATTGGTCTAAGTTGACCGAGTCGGAACCCGCATCTTCAACGTTTATCTCTGCGAAGACATCAGCTAACTTCGAATCCTTCTTTGCCAAGATAGACCATAGTCGATCATATGTTGAAATCTTCTTCTTTGTATTGGCTAGTTCACTGTTCGCCCAATATAATTCTTGTGTCTGATAATCGACGAGCTCCCTCGGATCGTTAGAAGCTCAGAAGGATTGAGAGAATCTTTTCGGCCATATGCAAAGCTTAATCCTAGATCCTAGGGATTATGTTCCAAACAGCCTCCCTTTCTTACGGGGAGCGATTTAAAAAATAATATATTTAAACGTTAGATAAATTAATATAAACTACAAATAAGAGAATGAATTTTAAAAAACTTTACTTTGGCATATATTTGGTTCTTATGTGTAGTGGATAATCCACCGGATGCAGAGCTCTCATCACTACAATCTTGAGTCAGTTCTTTCAAATTTAAAAAATCATTTTATAAATTTATAAATATTCTATAAATCATAAAAAATGTTTTGAAAATTCAAAAAAGGGTTTTATTAACCCTAAAACGTTTTAATAAGTCCTAAAATTGTTTCGTTAAATTCTAAAATCCTAGATGTAACAATTTCAATCCTATCTTTTATACTAAATTATGTCTCTTTTTATTCAAAAAACTAGAACCTGCGACGTCCCTGCAAACGTCAGGGTCCAGAACATCGAAAGGATGTCGTAAGTCTGCGACGATCCTACGATGTTTTGGTCCTCATGTCGCCATCCAAGGATGTCACAGACTCCAAAAAAACTGAAACCATCCCGGTGCAAACCGTTACCCAATCAAAAACACTGTACAATATGTAGACAACTTGAAGGTGAGTATCCATTGAAATTGATGACACACTCAGTCTTCTATCCTTAATACATATCTAATACGATTGAGTTAATCGGGAAGAATCCCAAACTTGTAGTTTCAACACTTGGGCTTTTCGAGAAATTTTTAAAAAAAAACCTGGAAACATGCGATGTCCCTATGACATCAATGGTCCGGAACATCGCAAGGATGTCACGAATTTGCGACAATCCTGCGACGTTTTGGTACCTAACGTCGCAAGGATGTCGTTGTACTCCAAAAAACCCAAAATTGTCTCGGCGGCGACCGTTACCAAATCAAAACACCGTACAATATGTAGACAATTGAAGGTGAGTGTCCATTGAAATTAATGACACATCAATCGTGTATCCTGAATCATATCCAAATACGATTGAGGTTATCGGGAAAACCCCCCCAACTCGTAGTCTTAACACTTAGGCTGTTCCAGATTTTTTTTTAAAAAAAACTGGAACATACGACGTCCCTATGATGCCAGGGTCCAGAACATAGCAAGGATGTCGCAACGTCTGCGACAATCCTGCGACGTTTT
>JAKUCM010008660.1:0-25398 GCA_023374145.1 Lepidium sativum | reverse complement strand
GAGATTTCTTCCTTCATACAATCCATTTTTTCTTGTTTCTTGTGTTATACTGATTATTTTGTATATAAGTGCTTTTAACTTAGAAGGTTGCTTGATTTTGCTTATATAGTGAAGTCATGAGATTACCCAAATTAGAAAATGTCCAAAAAGCTGACGAACACAAATGATTTAGTGGATAATAACATCATGAATCTCTTAGTTAGGTTCCTGTTTTTTCATTCTTGGTCATCTTTTAAGTTATAGTATTAATAGATTTGGATTAGGTTCCAAGTATCTCGTCTTTATGAATCATCATCATATTGTGATTTTATAATATACTTTTTTCAAGGTTTATGCTTTCATCATCTTAGAAATTATATAAACTTATTCAACTATCCAATGGAGTTTGGTTTGAGAAATTCAATTTCTTAGGGACTTTAAAAAGAAGATGAAGTGATTTAATGGAGTTGAGATAATAAGATAAAACAAGATCTTTCTGCATCTTTTCTCCACCAATTTTAAAAGGTGTAATAAACCAACGAAGCAAATATATGTTTGATTAGCTATAAGTAATCTCTGAATTAAGCCTAATCTCAATTTGGAAACAAATCTCACAAATCTAATGTTTATGACATATCTCACATGGGATCGCACGTGACAGTCTTATCTCGTTCTTTGGTCGTTTTCTAAGAAAGTCTTCCCAAGAAACCATTCTGTGAAAAAAACCAAGCAGATCTCTCCTCCATCGTCTTTGGTTGCTTTCCGGTGGAGAAATATGTCTCCGGCACCGGAAAGAGCAAAGCTTCACTTAGCGATGGTGGTGTTTCAGACAGGCTACGCAGGGAATCACGTGATCATGAGATTTGCTCTAAACTTGGGAGTAAGCAAGCTCGTCTTCCCACTTTATCGCAACATAGTTGCTCTCTCTGTTCTTGCTCCCTCTGCTTTCTTCCTTGAAAAGTATAGCACTTCCTTAAAATCAAACTAAATCCTAAATCTGTAATACTTAATTCCAGTTTATAATCTTAATGATTATTTGTGTATTCTATCAGAAAAGAAAGACCGACGATGAAATCCAGTTTTCTCATTCAGTTCTTCCTTCTTGGACTTGTCGGGTACGATCTCGTCTTTAAAACTTGGAATTAGATCAGATATTGATTGCAATACTTATTTTTGAGTTGTAGAATAACATTAAATCAAGGATTTTACATCTTTGGATTGGACAATACATCACCAACATTCGCATCAGCAACTGAAAATGCTGTTCCTGCTGTGTCATTCCTCATGGCTACTTTGCTCGGGTATATTCTTAACTCTTGAATCTCACTTTTCACTCACGTCTCGAAGTTTGATATGAGACACCAACCCATTATAGAATAGAGAAAGTGGAATTGAAGAGGAAAGATGGTATAGCTAAAGTGGTGGGAACATTTGTATCGGTCGCAGGCTCTTTGGTTATAACGGTTTATAAAGGACCAAGCATTTACCAACCGAGTCAGGGTCTAAATCTAATGCACCAATCCATAAAAGTTGAAGAAGCAGAGGAACAAAACAAGAACTGGACGTTGGGATGTTTATGTTTGATGGGTCATTGTTTATGCTGGTCAAGTTGGATTGTGTTGCAGTCACCATTGCTTAAGAAGTACCCAGCTCGCTTCTCCTTTGTCTCATACTCTTGCTTTTTCGCTGTGTTCCAGTTCTTTGGAATCTCTGCTTATTTTGAAAGAGATCTAGAGAGCTGGACGATTAGATCAGGAGGTGAACTATATGCGTTACTATACACTGTAAGTGTTTGTGTATTGTTAAGATTAAGATCCTTACTGAATATAATTTTCTAAGCTTGATATGACTGTGAGTTTGAATATGCATATGCAGGGATTAGTGGGTTCAGCAATGGTGTTTGCAATACAAATATATGTTGTTGATAGAGGAGGACCTCTGTTTGTATCAGCGTATTTGCCTCTTCAAACTTTACTTGCTGCTCTTTTAGCTACTTTTGCTCTTGGTGAACACTTTTATCTTGGAGGGTATGTATCTATGTGCATTTTGTTTTCATATGTTTATAGTTGAGTGTTTTGTAATACATTTATGTTTGTTTTGTCAGATTGATTGGTGCAATACTAATCGTGTCTGGACTTTACTTGGTTGTGATGGGAAAGAGTTGGGAGAATCAAGCTCTTTGTCAACAGCAACAACAAGACTTGGTTCTTTCAGCTACCGAATTTGGTGATGAAGAAGACAACCATAGTAATAAACCAATATCTTCTGTTTATCAACCATTAATTTCTTCCTAATATGTATTGGAAATAATAACTATTTTACTTTTATTTATTAAGTTGAAGATAAAATAAATTCCATAACAATCTGAAAAGTAGGCTACTTCTTCCTCTTCACCAAACTCGTTCTCCAGCCGGTTTATGAAATCTAATCGGGTTGGTTAAAATCGGTTCGGATTTGTGGTTGGTTTAGGTTATGATCTACGAAGGGATTACGCTCGCACAATCTCGAAACCAAACAAGAAAAAAAAATGAGAAAGCAAGAATTGGAGGAAGCAAATCCTGAATTCGAATCCAAGTCGAATCGAAATGGCAATTTGAAAACCGCACCAAACGACCAAAGTTTCCTATCAATTTTGGAGGACATCAAATCATCGAGAACTCCGGTGATTACAATCGACATTTTCACATTTCTACACGTTTTCTAGATTCAAGCTGGATTCTTCGTAATCTGACTGTTCTTAATGTTTTATGATATGTAGGCTGTTATCAACTACGGAGCTTCTTGGTACGTTTGATTCACTGGATTTGCATAAAAAGCAATTTCATGCTTACCAAGTGTTTGATGAAATGCCTCTGTAGGAACGATTTTTGTTTCCTGAGATTTTAACGTTTAAAGTTTAAAACTTTCAGGTGTGGAGTTTGTAGCCAGATTTTTCCTGCATTTGAAAAGCTCAGCAACAGTTTCTCGAAGCTCAAATTTGTTTATGCAGATATCGACGAGTGCCCAGAAACAACTCGACACATTCGTTACACACCCACGTTTCAGTTTTACAGAGACGGCGAAAAAGTCGACGAGATGTTTGGAGCTGGTGAAGAAAGGCTCCATGATCGTCTTTGGCTTCACTCTTAATCTGTTCATAAACATCAAATTGTGAAATCTGCTTTCGTTTTCTAAACATCTTAATCTCAAACATTCAATCCCTTGCACATGGGCTAAGAAAGACTTCTTAATATATGGGAAAAGAGCTAAACTAGTTATAGAATCAGGTTCAGTTATAATAGGTATTACACCAAAATCTGATTTTGATATTAATCTAAAACCCTTTTTCAATATCACAAGATGACAAGTATATTGATTTCAAAACCATCTTACCTATAAGTCTATAACACTTGAGAACAAATCTAACTCAAAAGGTTTAGTGAATACATATGTTAATTGATTCTCACTTTGGAAATGAAGTATCTTGATTAAATCGTTTTCAACTCTTTCTCTAACCTTGTAACAATCTAAATCCAATTACTTTGTTCTCTTATAAAATTCCGGATCTTTGGCAATATGAATAGCAGCCATAAATCACAATAAAAGACAATATGAGTTTTGAAGAACCTATAGCTCCGTTAAGAGATTGATGAGCCATCCGACTTCATAAACAACAGATCCCATCGTATGATACTTATATTCTGCAGAAGAGAGAGACATCGTTTTCTGTTTCTTTGTTTTCTATGAAATCAGAGATGGACCAAGCAACATGATGCCCAATATACATAAGTAAAAACTTTAAGAACGAATAAAAGAGTCAAAGACCCATAAAATTATTAAGGTATCAAAAGACTTTGTGACCATCTTGCATAAGTGATTGTTTAGGGGAAGAGCTGAATTGACACAAACGGTTAACAACATATGTGATATCTGGTCTCCTGATTTTCTGGTAAATTAGTCTGCCAACTAAGCGTTGAAATACTCCTAGGTCTGATAAAGGTGGTTCAACATTATCCATGGATAGTTTCTGGCTGGGATCCATGAGTATTGCTGAAGGTTTTCAACCAAGCATACTTGATTTTTCAAGCAGCTCCAATGTGTATTTCCATTGACATACTAGAATTTATGGAAAATAATGAACTATTTCAAAACCAAGAAAACATCGCAAATGACCTAAATCATTGATTCCCTAAAATTCATAGAAAATCCTAAATCTAATTAGAAAACTACTCATACATGGTAGAAAGAAACAAACGATTGATTTAGTTGAAAACATGATGAAATTGCAATAGGAATTAAAAGAGGGTTCATAAATCTTCTCCAAATGTGATAGAGTATAAGATATTCTCCTTAGAGCTAACAAGAACAATAAAAAATTGCTGAAAAATATTAATGAAAATGTGTTTTGAAAAGAGGGAAAAACCTAGTTCTCATAATCGTCCTAGTGCAAATTAAGTTTAACTGGACTGAATAAATAGAAAAATCTCGGTTCTTTCACGAGACCGGTCTGGATTGATCGGTCTAGGTGTGGACCAATTGATCCCAAAGATAATGTGGTGACTTCTTCGATGAAATTGGTCGGTCTCGTCCAAGCTGGTCGATCTCTGGATCAAACGTTGCTTCCTTTGAAATTCAGATAAATCGGTCTACTGAGGGATCACTACAAGAAAAAATTGTATTGAAACATATAATATTTCGTCACAATAACATATTTTGTCACAATATAAAGGTATTAATACGAAGTTGTGACGATTTAAATGGTTATAATAAAAGTGCACAAATGCATATTGGTAACAAAAACATCACAATATACTTGTGACGAATAAATTTAGTAACAATTTTGTCACAATTATGGAATAAAGTTACAATGAATCGTAGCAAATAAAATTTGTAGTAAAATTTGTAGTAAAATTGTATATAAAACGTCACATATTATTACTAATATTCATAATTGCAATACAATTGTCACAATAGCTAAATTTTTTTGTAGTGAATAGATCGATCTTGGGCCAGAACGAATGGACACTAGAGGTTTGTTGATCTGAGGATCGCACATTCTTTTGAAATATGGGATCAATCGTTCCATGTGTGGACCGATCGGTCTAAGCTCGTAAAATCCTTCAATTTTGATCCTTTGAGTTGATTCCATGCTTTGAGTGTCCAATCTCATTATAGCTCGTTTTGACCTAAAAAGACATCAAAAGAACTACAAAAGACTTGAGGAACCATAGAAAACAAGAGTTAAAACATGTTAAAAATGGAATCATCATTCATGTAGATCTCCATTAAGGAAAAAAGTAAATATCGAATTGGGTGGCACTCCATTGTTTTGCTCCAGCTACTGCAAGAAGTGTTTTAATTGTGGTCATCTTTGTCACATGAGAAAAGGTGTCCTTGAAACCCACACTTTCTCTCTTTTGTGTAACCCTCTTCGACTAGCCGTGCTTTATAGCGTTCAAAACTTTCATCAACATTGAACTTAGTTTTGCAGACTCATTTTCATCATATTTCTCTTTTCTTTTGTGGTAAGAATCATATAGTCTAAGACATAAAAGAAGCAAGGGGATATGGAATGTCACATTGCACTAATAGTCATATAAATAATCAGAGATTTTAGAGTCTCTTTTCGATATGATATTGGCAAGGATTAAGAAGGTTAAAGAAGATCCCAAGGAGGCCATGGAGAATTCAACAAGCACAAGGACAAAAATGAGAGCCAACCACATAAAAGAGGGCTCAATGGATCAATTCAAAACATTTTTGAACATCATGAACATTCAAAAATCCATTGGAGATGTTCCTTATCAAGTCCAACACATCCTAAGCATTGAATAAGCCCATAATATGTTTTCAAATGCATGTTAAAGCTCAACCTATGAATAGTGACGAATTTGGAAGATTAAAAAAATAGTAAGTGTGAAGCACTTATAAGAAGTCAAGGAGGTGGATACATTGAAGAACAGCATAATTTATTCTTTGTATTTTCTCTCTCCTTCATATATAAGTCTTTTAGCAAGTTTAGATTAGTTCTAAGACAATATATTGTCTTGTCTTAGTTTCTTCCCCAGTGAGGCAATCTATTGTCTAGAATTAAGCTTATATAATCTTTGTAATCTCATTTGAGAAAGACAATTTTTAATCAAACTTATTGGAATCTATGTTCGACTTGGTGTGTTATATCCTTAGAAACCGATTTGAGAATATCAAGGGTCTTCCACATCCCTTGTGCGACCATTCGATCCACAAAATATCAAGGGCTTTTCGCAACCCTTGTGCGACCAAACAATCCACCGTCTTTGCTATGGAGTCTTAATGGTTTCTTTGAAGCAATGTCTATCTTGATCTCAACTCTAGAACACTGACCCTCAAGGAGATTTATACCATTTGGTATCAGAGTTACATTCTAGTTGTTGAGTTTTCGATTGCTCTCATTTTCTCATCTAATGATCTTTTCTTCTCTTCATCATCTTCTTTTCTATTTCACGTTGATTTGATCTTCCATGTATTTCCAAAAAGAAAAAGAAAAAGAAAGGATTTGGAATAGTAATGTGTTCGGATTTGAGGACAAATTTTTTTTAAGAAGGTGGAGATGATATGATATTGGCAAGATTAAGAAGGCTAAAGAAGATCCCAAGGAGGCCATGAAGAATTCAAGAAGTATAATGACACAAATGAGAGCCAACCGAATAAAAGAGGGCTCAATGGATCAATTCAAAACGTTTTTGAACATCATGAGCATTCAAAAATCCATTAGAGATGTTCCTTACAAGTCCAACCCTAACCACTGAACAAGCCCATAAAATGTCTTCAAATGCTTGTTAAAGTTCAGCCCATGAATAGTGACAAATATGGGAGCTACAAATAATGAGTGTGATTCATTTATGAGGAGACAATGAGGTAGATACATTGAAGACCAACATAATTTTTTTTTGTATAATCTCTCTCTTTCATGCATGTCTTTTTATTGAATCTGTCTTGGTCGAATCATAAACTAGCTCCTGATACTGTAATAGAGTCCCTAAACGAATGTTGCAAGATGAAGACTGCAACAATTGAAAGCCAGCACGAGATACAGTAGTTGGATTAACAAAATTGTGGTAGACTCCAATCTCAAGCATAACAACAACATGCAATTTCCCCACTTTACCCCAAAACTTAGTAGCATCAAGAGAAGATAACCCTATAAAAGAGTTAAGAGAAATAGTCATTAAATCTTCTACATGGACCAAATCGGCAGTAGAAAAAGGACAAGATGGTTCTCCTTCAAAAATGACTTCATGCCCATCAATAATAGTCAAAACATGGAAGGTGTTTCATAGGAAAGCCCTGACCAACTGAAAACCGAGCATCATAATAAAAGCCAAGGCCTTTACGATGACGATCATCATACTTGACATCAGATCATTTGCGTTGCCCTTTGGATTGAGAAGAATTAGCAGCTGAAGATTGGCCTGTGGAAAAAGAAGCTGTGTTTAAGGCAGGGGTATTTCAGACTAACAGTGGAGGAAGATACACTTCCTTAGCAACAACCTTATATATTAAACAAGACTCCAAACGTTGAGCATCTTCGACAATGACAATTAAAGACCAGGGCAATAACCATATCTTTAATCTCAGGTTTAAGACCATTAATGAAGATATTCTCTAAATAAGCATCACTAAGATATGGGGTTTGAGTAGATAAATTCAGAAATTCATGAAAGAATTCAGCAATTTTACTAGTCTGTTGAAGCTTGAATAAGAGAGAACTAAGAGGACCCACGCCTTCTTCTCCAAAACGAGCAAGAAGCTTAACATTGAAATCATTCCAATCTAAGACAATAGCTCTAGTCAGATGATAATTCTACCAATAAATAACATCACTTTCGCAGTGCGACTTTGCTTCTTCTAATTATGTTGTTTATTCTGATTTCTGAGTTGTTTATGTTCTTAATGAATTTTGAGTAAATTATCTACGTTCTTGAGAAAATTAGTTAAATTACTGTGGATTTTAGGTTCTCTAGGTTGTTTTAGGTTAAATTAGTTAGATCTCTTATGTTTTGGTGCTTTTGTTTATTTTATTATGATCATTTGAAATATGAGCTCACAACAGGAAAAACGGATTTTGTTAGCATCGAAAAAACGCTATCTAACGATATAATAGTATTTAGTTAAGCGCTTTGATATTGTCCGCGATAATATGTTTGGCATTTTAGATAGCGAATTCCGGTATTGCTATTAAATCTTCCGATGTTATAGTGGTTTTGATTTTGCAATTATATAGTTATTAATAACATTGTATATCTATTACTAATCACTTTTTGACAGTGTTATTCTCATGTTATATTTCCTGTTATTATAGCGTATTAGTTGTGTTACATATTGTTTAATATGAATATTTAATTTCTTATTATTCAATATTGTTTATATATACAGTTAAATATTTTATATTTGACATATTAAAAATAGCATATTAATTCAATAAATTTATATACAACAGTGTTTTGGTATCTATAATAGATTTTTTGCAATAGCATTTTTTTTGTTAATTTTAATAGCATTAAGTAAACATTAAGTATACATATGGTAAATCAAAATATTTTTGTTAAATTTAACATACAAAATATAAATAATTTATATAAAACTACTTAATTTATAAATAAAATATAAAATATCAAAGAAAAAGTAATTAATTTATAAATAAAATATAAATTACTTAGTTTAAATCAAATATAAAAGTACAAATATCATTAATAGTTTATTCTCCTCTTTAATCTCGACGAGCCTTGCCTTGGGAGGACTCGTCTCCTTGATATGGGCATTTTCGTTGACTTGAGTTGCTTGAATGATTTCTCCTGTATTTTATTATTCCACAGAACATTGAATCGATGTCTTTTTCGTCTTCCTCAATGCAAATCAAAGTGTATCCTAGAGCTCTCCGGCACTGTTCTTTTGTGATCTCCTCCACATCACTTTCTAGATTATCAACTACTTCTTCTCATGGCTATTAAAGGATATGGGGTGTGGTGGATCAATTGACGAGAGTCGGCCTTGTGCAACCCTTTCTCCGAGCCATTGTAGTCGACCAAAAAACATTTGTTTCACTCCTTTGCTACCATTGGTATTGTTACTTTGACTTTACACATCAGAATTCAAAACAAATACTAATCAGAATTCAAAACTCATACTAATCAGAATTTATGAGGAGAAGAAAGTTACTGCATGTTCAGTTTTAAGGTCTACTAATAGTATGTTATGAATTGGTCATGCAATGTTCTCATTAAGTGCATCGCCTAAGACTAACATTTCAGCATTTGGTCACCATAGAAAAGCAGTCGTCTTACCAACTACATCAACATTCACAATAACAACATTTGGCCAAAAAATATATTGTTAACCAAATCTTTTGGATCATTTGGAAACCATATACCCTCGCAAATTATCTCATCATCACAATTCCATTCATAAATGTAAACTAATCCATCAGAAGATCGTTCAGCCTAATTAGTTATGCAAAAGTAACATATTAAGCATTTATAATAACAAATGTATTTAGTTCTAGTACTAGGAAATACTAGTTACTGTGGATCCATCATGCTTGGTTCCAGGTGAGTCGATGTCATTATCCAATATCATCTTATCAGTTGGCCATGTAATCTTGATTCTTATATTGTCCCGAAAAGATAACATGGTTATGCTAGGCCTCCAAATGTATGCATATGAGTGTGTTATGGACTTCACCGAAACATCAACATCATTTGGTCCTACTGGAATCCAACTAATCTTGTACATCTGGTCAGAAGAGCTGAATTCCCCTTCACCGACAACAACATCATCCTTATTGCACGAGTCTAGTAGCTGACACCTAACACCTACTTTGCTAACGTTTCTTCCTTCAGACTTAGAGACCTCATCACTATCCTTCTAACAAGTTTCAGATAAACACCAAATTTTATAGCAAGTGAGTCAATAATATCATTGAGAAGCAACAAATTTTACAACAAATGAATCAATAATGAGCAGTTACCTTCTTTCCAGCTAAGTCCTGAACAACAAGGCGAAGGTCTTTAATCTCTCTCAGCAACTCTCCTTGAGGTGCTTCTAGTTTTTGTAGATGTGTATTTCTAGTCTGGAGGAATGCAAGCTTTGTGTAATTACAACGATACCACCTAGTTTCTCAGTCTTCCAAGTTTGTCTTTTCCCAATACTTGACTGACAACATCATCTCTGGCATCAATGTTGGTTGTAGACTCCATTTCACTATCAATTGATTTTGTTTTTTCCCACTAATAAAGAAAGATTAAAACTATTTACAAGGATACCATATGATTGCCCTCCCAAATTATTTGTGGGTATTACAGGAGTAGGGATTCTGTAACGTGTCTTCCTCAAATTTGGCTAATCAAAAGCCCATATCGGTCTAGCAATTGGCTGTCCAATACCCGAGACTTGAGCTTCAACCCCAATACCATGCACACCACCATGTTGAGGATGATCATTATCTACCCCAAGTGGGTAGTTTCCTTGGTTTTCCATACCGAGGTTTATCAAATGATTCTCACACTCTTAAACTCAACTCTAATTTGCCGCTTTCTTGTTAGCTCTTTCAATTGCTCCCAATTCTGGAATGCAATCAAGAGTCTCTCCTCGTCGACTCCTTCGTTGCATGCACCTTCAAGAGAATCAAGAGACAAACAAACTCAAACGATTAGTAACAAAACAAAATATAAACTCAAGCCTTAAACCATATTTTAATCCTCATGGCTAATTGCATAAGTTCCCCGACAGCTGCACCAAATTGATGTTTGCTTTTTAACATACAATTAACCAACAAATGCAAAAAATTGTCTTTATGAGAACTTGAGGATCAAATCCCACAAAGAACTTATAATCAATACATTAAGACTATTAGACTTAAGTATAAGCTAAAGCAATAGATCTGAGAATTGAAACCAATACTAATCTAACTTAAAACAAGAACCAAACTAAACTTAAACAATACAAACAAATCATCTAACCAAACTACTAACTCAAATTCAAATCGAACTTAAACAAAAGAGAAACTACAAAGAACAAACTTAGATAATCAAAGAAAATCAATGGGTCTTTGGTTAGGCAAATGATGCAATGGAAAACACAATCAACTAATGATGCTAAAGATAACAATGAATTTCAACCTAGAACATGGAACACAAAACTAGATTAACCCACTCTCATGACATTAACCTCTATACTAATCAATCAATTGAGCTAAACTCTCATTTGCCAATTCAAAGATCAGTAAGCATTACAAACAAGTCCATTGAATCCACTAATCACCCTAACTTCATCTCTCAATGGCTAGGGAAGAAAAGCTCATAAAAAGGTCTCTTGGGAATTTCATCGAACATCTTTCAGGCAATAACTTTCCTAGCTTCTAGATTTGAATGGCCAAGATAAATCTAGCATTAAGAACACCTAATATGAAGGACTATAACAACTTAAGCATCAAATATCAATCATCTAAACCTAGATCTACCTAAGCATTAACCCATCAAAAGACTACTCACTCATGACAATGACACACGAAACAAAATAAGAAAATATGAACATAATGAAATAGTGAAGAGATAAGATAAAGAGATTCTTCAAATAGATCAAAGAAATAATCCAAAGAGGATCATCCAAATGTGTCTCTATTATTCTCCCTCAAATTCTCTCTAAATATGTTCTAAAAGACTTGAAAACCAAAGCTTGATGTTCAATCTCTTAAACGTAGGGTTTTAAAACATAAAAAACAAATCTAGGTCGATGTGGGACAAATCGGGTCAGACCAACTTAAAACAAGTAAAAGTAGCGTGTCAAGGGTTAGTTTCATAGGTCTACGAGCCGTTGGTATTCATCACAGATTCTGGTTTGACTTAAGGCAGTTTCAACGACCACTTTCATAGATCAGTACACTGTTGATAAAAAATGTTCTCTCTTGTTTCAACTTCAACGGCCAATCTCAATGGTCTATGGGACATTGGAAAAACAATACCATGTTCCCTTCATTTTCAACAACAAATCTCAACGGTCTAGACACTCTTGATAGACACCTAACGTTTCTTGCATCTTCCAATGGTTTTTCTTCAAGGTTCATAAGCCAATGTAAGTCCTTTTTTTCTCCAAAATTCAACTTCCAATCTTGAATTCTCAATCCTCAAATTTCTTCTCTCTAAATGTAGTCCGTATTCACCTAGATTAAGTCAAAAAAGAAGAAAACATGCATATATACAACCTAAAGATTCTAAAATCCGAAATATGCACAATTTATGCTAAAATGAGAATATATGACTTCTAAATGATGAAATGTGATCAAAATATGCATGAAAATATATCTAAATATGATGCATATCAATGTTCAATCAGCATGTGCGTGCCTTGTTACCCACACCTTACTTATACTCACTTTACTAGGGTTTGAACTTTTTTTCATCTAAAGCATAAAAAAATTAGCTTGATTTGTTATTACGTTACTAGTTACTGTAACATTAGATACATAACATCTCATGAGCTAGGCGATAATTCCTTTGGGGCTTGTGGTGTAAGGAATTTGAGACCTCCTTAGTTCCTTGTATCTGTCACTTTGTATTTATTCGGAAAATAAAGAATTAAACAAAATCAATATACATTTATAAATACCACATTGAACTTTATATATTGACATTCCTTGAATGGTAAACTTATTCTACTTATAACCCAGTTGTTCCAAGCTGTTATAGATGTAATGTTACATGGTTTTAGCTTTTGTAACTGCTCATTACATTTGGTAGCCAAAACTTGATTATTCAATCTAGATTTAGAAGCCCTTCACAAACAACCCATCTTCTTAAAAATAGTCTTTTTGTTAATCGTCTGTCAAATTGAACCTCCCCTACAAATATATTATTTAGTTAACATCAAATAAACAAATTTCTCATGTAATTATGATTATTTTAACTGAGTTTCCTCCCATAGTGTATGTCTTGTCTCTTCATCCAGATGTCTCCAGTCATTGAGTATTACTGGTACGTGCTCCATTACAAGAAGTCCAAGAAATGAGGAAAGTAAGCCTTATCCAAGCCCCGCAGGTTCACCTATATATGTAAACTCAACTTCAACATTGTCGTTATGGTGTTTGGCTACTTTCAACATTCTTTTTGGTCCCCTTTTATTCTTTTTTTGTGTCTCTGGCTCTTGAGTTTGTGCCTCTCTAGTAGACTCGGAAACACATGCAGTGGGAGGAAGCATACTGAGAGGCACAATAGGAGGAGGCACAAAATCTTTATACATATGTTGTTTCTATACTTCATCTTCTACCTCATCAGCTATGTTCTTATCATAACCAGGAAAAGATTCAGCAGCTTCTTCTGTAATTTCAGCATTGTCACCATTTCCAAATGTATTCTCAGGTATTTGCTCATCATCAGCTATGTTCTTCTCATGACCAGAAGAAGATTCAACAGCTTATTCTTGATTTTCAGCATCTCCACAAGCATTTTTTTCTCAATCTCAATAACTTTTTCAATAATAGGATCTTTCTCCTTGTCAATTTGCTTCTTACTCTTCTTCCTTTTGTTTTTAACAATATGAGTGGCTTCTAGGCCTGCTTGACGCTTACTTCTACGTTTACCACCTGAATATGGCTTCATTTCTCACCTGAAACATAACAAAAACTATAAATTATTCATTAAAAACTAATCTATGACCAAGACTCCTTCATAATCATCTCTAACACAAAAACTCTCGCCCTCATCAGATTGGTTTCTCAAATCATCAAATGATTGAACTAATAAAGGTGCGTATTGTGAATTCCTCCTCTATTTCCAACTCGTGATATCCTCTTGGTGGTGCGCTCATAACTACATACCAAGGAAAATCATCATCCTTTATTGAGTAGAAGACTTGTTTAGCTTATGATGAGAGGATATATGGATCATGTAGATATGAGAAATGATTCATATGGAGGTTCACCAGTGTAAATCAATTTTCCTCTTTAACTCCATTTCCTTTGTTTGCCCAAGTACACTTAAATAATGGAACCTGGAACATGTGGTAGTCCAACAAGATTATCTCCTTTATCATACCATAAAATGTAACTATGAATGCCATGTGTCTTGAGTCTTGAGCACTAGACCTACACAGAGAGAATGCTTCGTATGTTACTCCACTGTTTTGAGTCTTCCGCTTTACATCTTCTATATGGAAACAATTTCCATTAACAACATATCCCTTATAGGATTGCACAATATTTCTAGGTCCAAAAGCAAGCCATATCAGCCTTGTCGAATGGTTATTTGAGTTAGTTGGTACCTTATAAGGACATGTAAAAAACACATCAATTAGTAGCAGAACTGACACATTTTGTAATAAAATTGTAAAACAACAAATGCACACCTTTTGCCTTATTCATTTTGCAAACCTTTCATTGTAATATATCCATTTAAGTGTTTTAGTTCCAGTTGATCTTTCATCTATTGCTTTTAGTTCTTCCAAATGTAACATAATAAGATAGAAGTTATATACATAAAACACTATATATAATACATAATAAGATCAATAAGTGTTGCATTTGTTACAATTAATCTATATATGGATCCATAATTGATGTGTTCATTAGAACATATCAGTGAGCTATGTCTCGTTCCTTGTCTGTAAGGGTAATATATATTTCCTCTTGCAAAGGTCGACCTTCAAGTACTAGATGCTCTAAAATATCTTTATTACGGTTGACTGTTTTTTCAATACGTACAAAGTTATAAAGAAAATCGAGGCAAAAGGCAATGCATTCTCCAGCTAGATATTCCTCAGCCATGCATGCTTCTGGTCTTGTAAAATTCTCAACATATGCATTCAATGTTTTCATGTAGCTACAACTTAAGCAGAAAACTCTAGTAAAATATCAATTAAATACCACCAAACTATGATATAAATATAACTAACTCAAGAGTACCTCTTAAAAGGGTACATCCAACAAAATGTACTGGTCCACCTAATCTTACTTCCCTAGCTAGATGTATAGGAAAGTGGAACATAATATCAAAGTGTGAAGGAGGAAAGTATCTTTCCTGCAAGCATAAAGTTTCAACAACTTCATACTCCTAGGTCAACAACTTCTCTAGGTTTATGACACGCTGACATAATCTGTTGAAGTAGTTACATAGTCGATTCAAGGCAACTCTTGGACTTTTTGGTAGTAAGCCTCTCAATGCCACTAGAAACAAATTTTGTAGTAGAACATGCTGATCGTGAGACTTCATATTACCAATTACAGGTGGATCCACTATAACACAATTGGCAATATTGGCACAATTACCATCATGACCTCTGAATTTAGACAACCTATTACAAAATCTTCTTTTTCAGCCTTAGACAATCAATAGGCACCTCGAGGGAAATATATTTTCTTCCCACGTACCTCAATGTGTAAGTTTCTTCTAATGCCCATATCTTCTAAATCTTTGCGTGCATCAACTCCATATTTGGATTTACAGTCACGCATCAACAAAGATAACACAACATCATCCACATGCATCACATCAATATTGTGATACACCGACATATCTTTGAACAAGTAACATAAGTAGTTATCAATACATTACTGCATCAAATATATAAAAACTGAATTATGAATAAAATTTACCTTCCAATATAGTAAGTCAAAGAACACATACCGCTTTTTTCACCTCCAAAGATTAGAGTTTTCATCAATCCCTTCATGTGCAGTCACTTCATCTTTTGGTACATCTGTTCTTTTTCTCTTGCTTATCTTGTCCAAAGGCTTCCCAAAATCATTTTTTTAAGTTTCTCAGTGTCTCAAGTATCTGACATCCACTTTTGAATTTTATTTGCAGTCCCACTTTCAATAGTATTGTCAAACCAAACTTTTTTTCTTTCTAAAAGGATGAAAAGGTCTAAGTCGTCTCTTGTTACCCATATACACATACTTTCTTCTGAACTTTAGCCACCTATGTGGTGTATCTTTATAATAGTCTTTACATGCTTGTTTCCCCTTCACCTTGCATCCAACCAATGTTCCCAGTACTGGATAGTCAGTAATTGTCCACAACAACATAACTTTAAAATTAAATGTCTCCTTTGAAAATGCATCATAAACTTTCATACCTTCATCCCATAAATTTCTTAGATTATCTATTAATGGTTTTAGATAGACATTAATGTTATTGATTGGTGCAGTTGGACCAGGAATAGGCATTGTGAGCATGATATTATCAGCTTTCATGCACTTGGTTGGAGCCATATTGTAGTTCACTAACACCACTAGTTATGTACTGTAGTTATTGTTCTGTATTGAGAATGGGTTCATTCCATCAGTAGAGAGTCCTAGTCTAAGGTTTCTCGCTTCAGCTGCAAACTCTGACCACTTGTCATTCACCTGAACCCAAGTTAATGAGTTAACATGATACCTCATTATACCATATGCACTAGCATTTGAGAAATGCAGAGTCAACTCCCAAAACCAAGAATCTTTAGGAACTTCTTCATCTCATTAGTTGACTTTGAAATGATATTTTTCTCAGGCAGCATGTCATGGACTAGCATGAGGAGCTGATTGAAGTAGTTTTCTAACATTCCACTCTTCACCTTGATTCTGTAAAACTCCATGATTGCAGAAACTTTGGTGTAGTTGAGACATGACGAGTATAGTGGAGTTTTGGTGTCCTCTGACTTCTTTCTAAACTCAAATTCTTCTCCATGTTCATCATCTTCAAACTGATCTCCAGTCTGAACTTCAGACCATTCATTAGATTTCCTTGCTAAAAAAGTAGACTTAATCAAGTTGTAAGCCTCATGGTCAGATGTTGCTACATCAGTAGTTTTTTCTGCCCTAATTTCCCCATGCTTGCTCCAACACTTATTTCTCTTATACTTTTGATTTATCCCCTTTACCACTAGATGATCCAACATTGTCCCTAGTAGTTGATAGCAAACATTGCGGCACTCGATACATGGAAACAATATATGCATAAGATTACCTGATTTTTTTGTTGATTCATACATAAAAGTAGTTGCTCCTAGCTTAGGCTCAAGACTAGCCCTACAAGTTAAATTCAAGTTCAAGATTAAAACCTTACATATGAAACATATAAGCTTGAGTATAAAATTAGATACTTAACAGAAACAAAATCATACCTTGGTAGCCATACATATGTCTTATCCATGTTACCAAAATAATACCAAAGCCTCAAACGGAATCTACATACACAAATTTACCAAACAATCATATAAACAAAGGTTTCAAAAACACTTAAACAACTTTTTCCATATATAACAAAGTCTCGGTAGTTGAGATACCTTTAGAGATTCTATCATTTCTTATTTGTTTGGTGATTTCGAGCTACAAAAACTGAGAAAAGGGTATATCAATTAAAGTAAGACAAACAATATGGATAATTGATAACTACTAATCGGATTGAAAAAGAAACTCTTAAAATTACCTTCAATGAATCATTCAACCCAACACAAAGTTGTCCTACAAAGGAGACAATGAATAGAGACTCAGATTACCATGTAATCACTCCTAATAAATAGAATAAAACATATATAAAGATATCACATTCCTTAACTAAGATTCAAGTAGACTTGACATATTGAGGTGGCTGAGAAACTTATGGAATTAGAAGATTCTTCAACAACAGCACACTTGGAGAGAATTTCGAAATTGAAACAAACTAGATTTCCGATTTGACTGATGGAGAGTAAAAGAAGAGATAATGAAATGGTGACAAAGAGTATCCGTGCTTGAATCAACGAGTTCCAAATCAATGATTTTCAAGAAATTTGTGAAAAAGAAATAGTTTCTAATTACATGCAATGAAATTTGGAAGAATGAGTCAAAGAAGCAAAGGGGGATAAAACCCAAAATATTTTAGGTTTTCTTAAAAAAATTTGTAAGTGTTGCAGGAAATGTAATTTATAACGTTTTGTTTTAAAATATGCTATTAATAATATTCATGTATTAAAAAGTGTTACGCGGAATTGATACCAGACTATTATGATATTTATAAATGAACACCGCTATGAAAAAACGCAGAGGAAAAATGATAACACTTTGCCTAAAAACGATGATATAATCGTGTGCTATAAAAAAAACTGATATTCTTGTAGTGTCTTAGACATTTTAACACGCAAAAGATGTTTGATAAGATGTTTCATAAAATGTTTGACTAAACCATTTCAGAGATTTATATTCCCAACTCAAGGGATTGCTTGTTTAGGATGTTTATTGGCTACATTAAGTTGCTTCTTCATGCTTGATAAGATGTAAAATGCTTATGATGATAGTCTTTTGATAGCTTCTCTGAGATTGACGATAACAAGATTTTACTCTATTGTCAAATCATATTGTATTAATGTGTCGAGACAATACAAAAGGTTGTCGAACCAAATAGGAGTGCAGCTAACCGTCAAAATGTGATAAACTACTCTAATTCAAGCCAAATAGATGAGATGATTAACTAGCAACCTAAGTGACATAATGGAAATACAATAACTCTAAGCAGTAAGTTCACAGAACATTGATTCCATTCAAAGCAGCAGTAAGAGCGGAACTCTAAGTAACAGTAAGAGCGGAACTACAAGCAGCAGTAAGAGCAGAACTCTAAGCAGTAAGTTCATTGAACATAGAATCCACTCTCGTGGCAAGCAAACTCAACAAAACTATCAACAGAACCTATCATTACAGGCGTTTAATAACCTATCTGGTGTGAAGGATCAACTTACTCGAGCTGATTTACACCTTAGATAATCGATCCCTCGAGCTAAAAGTGAGAATATCTAAAATCGGTTCGATCATACATTCTATCAAATATATATCGGGTGGTATAATTTTTAAGAACATATTTCAATTTTTCAAGGTGAAACAAGTATTGACAATACTCTTAAGCAACTTAGAAAATCTAAGATCCAACTCATCCTCAAGAACCCTAGTCGATCTACTCGGAAAGCATGAAGTAAACAAAAACAACATAAATTGATATCACAATAGGCGACATCATGTAGTGAACTAAAAACAGGTGATGAACAGTATTAAAAGAAAACTCAAATTACATTAGAAAATCATAAACATAAAGTTTTGTTCTAGATATTACAGAGAGAAAAACGGTTGTTGCACAAAAAAAGTAAAAATTTGGTACACTCGTTAGGTAACACCCAAGAGTCTTTATACTTAATTAAGATAAAACCTAAAATAACTCGGCCCATCTAAAACGACACATGGTCAAATGCGGATTATATGTGGTCCATCTGCTGAAGTGGTCTGTAAGGTTGGTTGGCAGCATATTCCACTCGAGCAGTGTCTCGACTGGAGCTCGAGTGGACTCGACCAGAGATTCCACCAGGTGACTGGACACGAAGCTTGAGTTGACTCAACCAAAGAATCCACCAGAGACTCAACCTGGTGCTCGAGTGGACTTGTCGAGTTAATCCTGTTTGTCCATCCTCTGCTCCAATTTGTGCTCTCCAAGTATCTGAAAACTCCATAATGCAATATGTGTGCAATGAAAATGAAGTTGTTGGGAATCTAAAACAGATGTAAATGTTACGAAATATATGCAAACTAGACTAAATGATACATCTAAAACTAGTGAAAATGCATATATATCAAACCATCTATGATTGACTTATGCTAAACTAGTGAAAATGCATATAAAACTAGTGTTAAATTGTTGTTTCTTTCAGTTATTTGTGTGTTTAAACTGCTCGTTTAAATTGGTTGATATGCAAACCATCTCTGATTGGCTTGAATTAGAATAGTTTGATTGCATTCTGATTGATTAGTTGCTCACCCATTTGGATTGATACAATGACATGAATGTGCAATAGAGAATTTCAAAAACAATAAAATATTGTTATAAGAATTTAGTTATGGAATTTAGAAAATGAACAATTTTAAGAGTTAATAATTCAACTATTATTGAGTTATTACCATTGATACTTTTAAAAAGAAACTAGTCAAAACTCATGGTGATTTAGGATGGATGAATATATGGCGTTGATTACAAGTAAAAATTACTACTTGTCTTTAGTTATTATTAGTGGCAAATCAAAATATAATTTTTGTTCGAAGCTCATTATATAAAATTATTTTATTTTAAAAAGAAAATCTTATGACAAAAATATTCTAACATCTGTCTAAAAAGTATTTCATTTTTAACAATTTAGTTTGCACAATTTCATAAAAAGTTGGGTTGGAGCTTTTTTATCTATTTTGTGCCTCGGACATTTTTTCTCTTATAAATTCTAAATTGTTGAGTAAATTTTTTGTTAAAAACTTATTACTATAAATTAGGAAAAGTGTTACGTATAAAAAGAACTCTAAAGAGTTAAGGAACTCAAGTCAAAAGAATAACGTGGGATGCACAGGCAGGTAAAAGTATAGACAGATTTGAATTGTTGAGTAAATTTCATTAGAGGATTAACAAATTAGTGTGGAGCACGTGCCCCCAATAACTTCTCTCTCTTACATACGCTACGAGGTACTCCAAATGTCACTTGATTGTTTCTGAAAATTATAAAACATTATATTTAATTAACATTAAATATAAGCATTTAAGAGAGTGTAGCTGTGTTTCTGCGAATATGTTGGCAAAATTTGGTTTAGAGAGATGTCGGAGCCTGATTTGGGCGACCACAAAATACGGTGAATATAAATGATTTTTAAGTTCTTAGAGCGACATAATTACTTGCCTATGCCTATATAATAACTCCAACAAGTATTAGAGTAAGCCGGATTCTTAAATAAGAGTTAATAAAGTGAAAGTATTGGTCATATTTTACTGAATTAGTTGGAGTCATTGATGGAATTCACGTATGCTTTATAGTGAATTCTGAAATACAAAGTGTATTAGAATTGTCACAATACAACATCTTTTGATAAAATGGCTATATATGATTTGAACGTGTTATTCATTTATGTTTGGAATGGAGCATTGGGTTCATGTCACGATACAACAATTTTCACAATGGCATAAGACTATAATTCCAAATTTCTTTTGTCTCTAAAAGAGAAGTATTATCCAGTTGATTTTGGCTATCCAAATAAACAACGATTTTTTGCATCATTTAGATCTTTACGAAATACGGTTGATAGGTATCACATATCACAGTTTAACAATGGTCCTCCTCCAAAAAATAAGGAAGAAATTTTTAATCGATGTCATGCATCTTTACGTTCTGTGATGAAAAGGATATTTGGAGTTTGGAAGAAGAAATTAAGGATTCTTTGTAAATTTCTTAGATATGTTGTTTATGTTTAAAAAAAAAGTGATAATGACTACAATAAAACTACATAATTTATCTGAATTTCAAAAAATTCATATGAAGATTTTGCTGAAGTAATGAGAAATAGGAACATGAATTCTTATGACAAACATTAGATTACACATAGCAGATTTGATATAGAAAAATCAAAATATTCCATTGTAGTTTTTTAAAATATTTGGTACGATATGTATTATTTGTCTCTCTCTTTCATTTTTTCTATATGCGAAACCTATATTCAGATGTAAAATTAATAATATTTATAATTTCATCCATATATAACCATCATTGTAAATGCTCAAAAGTGAAAGTACTCGGCTTAACTGGTCTCAAAAAAGAGATTAATCAATTAAGGGACATGTCCATCTAAACCATCCAATTTTCAACTCTTTTACAAAACATAAACGTTACAGTAATCTCAAAAACTAATGAATCAATTATAAGAATGCTTCTATTGCTTGTAGAGTTCTTTTAAAAATAGATTTTTTCACAACCCTCTTGAAAAACTATTATTTTATGTATAAAATGCTAAGATTATTTTTATTGTCTTCATCTCTTTCATTGATGAAAAAATAAAAATAAATACTATTTTAACATTTTCATGTATAAAATGATCGTTTTTCATAAAACCTACCCTCAAGATATTTTTTTAAGAGATGAGCACAAAATGTTTTGTTTCTACAAGATTCCAAAATTAATATATAGTAAAAAGAAATTATAGTAACGATTTAACCACCAAAAATTAGTAGTTAAGTTATAACTATGCCAAAAATTAGTAGAAAAGTCAGCTATGTATAAAACCACTTGAAAATTCCGAATAAATATGATTTTTTTTTTTAAAACTATGGATTTGAGAAACGTGATTATACGTACGAACATATAGCTATTACTGTGATTATATATTCGTGGGTATATTCAAATTTATAAATCTATAACTATATAAATTTGTGACTATTTGAAAATTTTGCGTGGTTTCAACTTTTTGTGTGGTTGGCTAAACTAATCGAGTAGGTCGCATGCATCCTCTAATATATTAACATATTTGGTTTTGATTGGTATCATGGCAGATTTCAATTGTGAAAATGGTTAGTATTGTCAATTATATAGGTAAAATTATGGATGTGTGTTGAGGATGGCCATGGGGTTGGGCATTGGCCCTCCTCGATGGAGAATCAAGAAAGCCGCACGTGGGAAGTCCACAAAGACTGCTACAATACAGACACCGCCACGTGGGGGGTCTCGCCTTAAGTCATTGAGATACTCACACGTACGTACGAGACCATAAATCTTGGATTTTAAATTGACAAATTAAAGGTTAAAGAAAAGAAGAAAATGAAGGAAGAAGGCAAGTGTTGTTTGGGTTTCAACGAGTGTCAGAGAAGTGCACGTGTTTTCTCTTTTTTTCCTCCCTAAATGGGTCCATTTTAATTCTTCTCACACCTTTTTTCTTATCCTGTTTTCTCTGTCCAATCAGCTTTTTCTTTTTTATATGCCTAGATCATTTTAGTTATTATATCTTTGGGTAATATTTCTGAATTCTTTTCAGCTAGTTAGTTTTTTTAATATTGTAAACTGGGAAAATTTTAATGGAATATTACCATTATAGTAAAAATGTGAACAACAAGAGAAAATTTCAGATTTCAAAAAAAATATTCAAACACTAAAATGTGAAACCAGAATCTAATTGAATCGACCCAAAATAATATCGATATTACCAATATTAGACTTAGGAGGACAAACTATGCCGACCACTATAGATGATGATTAGAATAACAGCACTGTTAATTTTTTTGGTAGTTTATGCTAGAGAAATAAATGTAAAAAAATTATTATTTCACATGTGAATATAAAAGTTTCGTACTCGTATAACTTTTTTTAATTATTGTCTACTTTCTATCTTTTCAAAACTCTACTAAGTCATAACCACACAGATTGTAGAAAACGATATAATCGTTGGTACTTTTAACGATTATATCTTATATCTTATATATTTTTTATTTTTTCCTAAATTAGAATTATATCTATGTTATAATGTAAAATTTGATTGCTTTAATTATTTATATAAACTGTGTTTATTTAATAGGTTAACATCCGTATTATATTTTGGGATATTGTTTTCAAAATTTAGTTTAAAAATCTGAAACTCAAACCGAAATCAATTTGTAATAGAGAAACCAATCCTAACAAATTTTTAAAATAAAAAAAAGTCAGAAATTCCAGAATTGGTTAACCAAATGAAGACATCATAAAAAAAAGATATCCAAATCGGTCATAAATCTATCTACTCAAAAAATGATCTCGAACTTGAATTAAAACAAAATTTTAGTTTTTAAGAAATTTTAATAACATTTTTTAAATTTTTATATAAAATTACTTGAATCCTAACTTGATCTACACCAAACTATATCATATCTGAAAGACAAAAAACTTAATTAAGTATGAAACTAAAAGAACCAAAATATCGAATTACACGAAAAACCAAATCGAAACCTATACTAAAATCAGATCAAAAGCCATAATTTATACCCAATTTTTTTGTTAATTTTAGATTTTTTCTTGTTTTCTTATACTAAATTTTTATTAGTTTAAATTTTTATATAAAGGATTTATAACGAAAATCACTTTAGATCTCGTTTAAAAAATTGTTGTAAATTATATGTTAAATTTATTTTATAATTTATAATATGATCAAAATAATTTTTTCTCTTTAATATATAAAATACTAAATATTATCTCTAATGTGATATATATATATTTCTTCTGTTTTCTTCCAATATATATATGAAAGCACTTATTTCTAGCATTTATTTCTTCTGTTTTCTCCCAGTAATCATATAGTAACGTCAAGAAAAATAAGAAGCAAAACAACAAAATTCTACATCGATTCACCGTCAATAGAAGACTATCTACAGTAAAAAGTTTATAAATTAGCAGTTATATAAAAAATAATAATGATATTATCGGGACAATAACTATGAGGCCAACGAAGTTTTTTCCCATCTCTTTCGTCAATAATGCTGACTTTTATTTGTACAAATAAAGTCTTCTTAAAAAAACATGTTTCTCAATATCATAAGTAATGAAAACAGGTTGAGAATATAATGTTCTGAGTCTGAATATATTAATTTTAAAATGGGAAAACTATGAAAACTAGTATAGTAACGAGGAGGGACCGCACGAATGTAGTTTGCAAACTTTTTTCTTTATCTTTTTTTTATAATTTATAAAATGATTTTCGTCTCAAACGATTCCCATTGTCGGCTCAAAGTTTTTCACCTACATTTAGTTTACAACACATGTACTATTTCTTGACTATCCAAAGTATTCAAATCTGACATATATAGATCTTGTTAGGTTACATTTTACGCTTTAATGTGTACAAACAATAGAAATACGGAATAAAATGTATTCAATTTCTTTTGTTAATATTTGGCTATAATTTAATTGATTTAGTGGTCAAGTTTCTAAGTAATACAGATAGTAAAATTTGATTTTTAAATGTGTGATGGTGTGTATCTTTAGTAAATTTACCATTTATCACTAGACTAATGATACTTTACAAATGTATTTGATTAAATTATTAAATATTTACTTTATATTGAATTTGATTTTCAGTGTAGTCATATTATTCCATATGATAAAGTCTAGACAATTAATTTTATCCAACACTTTTCTTTTTTGCGATTTTGGTATCATCTCATTATTGACAAATGAGATATAATTTTGAGTTTTATAAGAATTTTATTAGAAAATCTAGTATATATCACAAAATTTTATGATGATTTGGAAAGTTTTGAAAGACAAATAATTTAAGTTTGAAACAGAGATGTTGCGGCGTTGGAGATGTTCAAGAATTGGAGCAGGAGGATGCACGTGACGTTGGAAGTTTTAGTTTGTTTTTCTTTGGCTTCAGATTCTTTTTACATTGTTTATTACTTTGGTCGTATATTGTTTTTTATTTAAAGTGTAGTAAAGTTGTGAGTCGTAAACTGTGGTCAAAATAGTACGTTAGACAACTTTTATATTTTTGGTAATTGTACGTGAGTACATTAATCTACTACGGAGTGATTTATATGTATATATATATATATATATATATATCTTATATAATAGTTTTAAATGTTTCTTAAATTCAAATTATATGTGGAACTCTTCTTAATCAATATTTTTAATCTAATG
>JAKUCM010008659.1:0-14973 GCA_023374145.1 Lepidium sativum | reverse complement strand
TTTCGGAGTTATTTGATAGTTCTGGAATTGATAGGCCAAATTTAGATGTCATAGACACGCGGATCACGAATATAGATAATCAATGGTTGATGTGGAGGGCAACTGAGGAGGAAGTCAAGACAGCTTTGTTCTTGATGGATCCGGGGAAAGCTCCGGGTCCAGATGGTATGACTACTTTGTTTTATCAGTACTCATGGGATATTATTAAGGCAGATTTACTGGCCCTGGTTAGTAACTTCTTGGTTCAGGGATGCTTTGGGAGGAGTTTGAAAAAATGAATATTTGTCTTATTCCTAAGCTATCCCGTCCGACTAAAATGTCAGAATTTCGACCAATTACCTTATGTAATATTGGTTATAAGTTGATTTCTAAAGTTTTGTGTATGCGTCTAAAAAATTTATTACCTAGATTGATCTCGGAGATGCAGTCTGCTTTTATACCTGGTAGGCTAATATCAGATAATATTTTGATAGCCCAGGAAATGTTTCACGCCTTGCATACAAATGGGGCAGTAAAGAGTAAGTTTATGGCCATTAAACCGGATATGAGTAAATCTTACGATAGGATTAAATGGGACTATGTCGGTGCTCTGTTTAGCAAGATGGGTTTTTGCGATAAGTGGGTACAATGTATCATGTTTCATATAACCATAGTGGAATATTCTGTGATTGTGAATGGGGCGCCTGGGGGTTGTATAGTGCCTAAGCGGGGATTACGTCAAGGGGACCCCTTGTCAACATATATATTTATTCTCTGTACAGAGTGGTTAGTGAGGAAATTGGCTTTGGTAGAGAATAGGAAACTGATTACAGGGCTGTCGATTGCACGCTCGAGCCCAGCTGTCTCTCATTTGTTATTTGTGGATGATAGTCTATTCTTTTGTAAGGCCACGACTGAAGAGGCCAATCGAATTCTGTTTATTATACAGAAGTATGAGAGGGTCTCTGGTCAACAGATAAATTTTGAGAAATCATCTATACTATTTGGAAAGTTAGTCCCTAGAGATTCAACGGATTCTGGGAATCCATAAGCTAGGTGGGATGGGGATGTACTTAGGTATTCCGGAAAGTCTAGGGGAAGCCAAGACGAAAGTGTTTGCATATGTGCGAGATAAGTTTCACGCTAGGATTGGTAACTGGTCTGCCAGGTTTTTATCAAAAGCCGGTAAAGAGGTTTTAATTAAGTCAGTTCTAACAGCTATACCAACATACGTGATGGCCTGTTATAGACTTCCTAGGGGGGTTATTCAGAGTCTAACCTCAGCAATAGTTAACTTCTGGTGGGCGCCGTTGGGTTCCTCTGGTGGGATCCATTGGCGAAAATGGAGTAAGCTATGTAAACCAAAGCTGGCTCGAGGTATTGGTGTCAAGAATTTGGAGGTTTTCAATACGGTCATGTTGGGTAAACAACTATGGTGTCTTATGGTATATCCTGATTCATTACTTGCGAGAGTCTTTAGAGGTCGATATTATAAAGACCAATGTGTCTTGGAGGCACCATTGAAACCATTGTCATCGTACGGTTGGCGTAGTCTCCTCTCCACAAAAAGTCTTTGGTTTTTGAGTGGGGGCCTATGAAAAATTGGTGATGGGAGTTCATTACAGGTTTGGAAGGATTCATGGATACCTGATTTGTCCCCACGGCCAGCTACTAGGTCAAATTTAATTTTGTTTCCTGAGTTGATTGTGGATCAATTTATAGATCAGGATGCGGGAAAATGGAAAGAGATATTAGTCCGTCAGTATTTTGCTGCGGATGATGTCCAATTAATTCTTGGTATTCCTGTTCCTAGGAGGAGGCGACCTGATACTTGGGGATGGGCATTTTACACCTACTGGACGATATTCGGTTAAATCTGGCTATCAGGTGGCAGAACGTTTGGAAACATTAAAACACCGTCAGTTTGGGCCATCCTTTGTGGTTTTGTACAAAACTATTTGGGATCTAAATTGTCCAAATAAGATTAAACATTTTATTTGGCAAGCTTTATCAGGGTGTATGACAGTAAATGAAAACATGGCTCAGAGAGGGATTCCCTGTGATATTCACTATCTACGTTGTAATGAGGATCCATAGTCTATTAATCATGTGCTTTTCTTATGTCCACCGACACTCCAAGTATGGTCCACTATCGTGTATACCATCAGCGCCACGAACGTTTCCTGGCAGTTTAATATGGTATAATTTGGTTTATTTATTTGGGAAAATGCCGGGAAATAGCACTATAACTATTTTTCCCTAGATATTATGGTATATTTGGAAAGCGAGAAATTCTTTTTGTTTTTCCAACAGAGAAGCATATCACTTAGAATGGACACAAGCGCGTTATAGTAATTCGCTACGTAGAGTTCCTATCATAAGTCGATCTTTTAATAGGAAATCTCTTTTAGCTTTCCCCACCACATCCAATTTGCATTTCACAGGCTATAAGTGCTACGTGGATGCATCATGGAAGCCTACTGACCACTATTCTGGACTAGGTTGGTATTGCTTCTCAGATTCAGTGGGCAGTGAGAGCATGGGGGCCAAAGGAATTCATAGGAGTCTTTCGGCCACTCACGTGGAGATAGAAGCAGTGTTATGGGCGATAGAATGTCTATTGGCTATACACATTACAGAAGTGAAGATCGCGACGGCTGTACGAATATTGGATTACCCGGACGAATGTCCAGCTTTCATGCCTTATCAGGAGGATTTTCAGCGGCTGCGTCTTTTCTTCCACGATTTATTCTTATCAGCTATCCCACGATCGATTAATCATAAGGCGGATTCTCTAGCACGTCGGGCCATGGAGTTTATTTATGATCGATGACGCTCTCTTATTCTTTTACTTTTATTCTTGATATGTTATATGCCGTTGTAAAAAAAATGAATAGTATTTTTAATACTGAAATATTAATTAAATAAATAATTTTCACTAAATTTTGATGAACTAGTTTTGACCAAAAATGTTTTTAGTGAAATATTGTTGACTAAATATTTTATTGACCATGTTTTGGAAAAATAATTTTCAACCAAAATTGCTCATGTTTAGATATTTTTGACCACGTATTTTAGGTGACCTTTGTTGTTACTTTAGCAAAGTCATACAACATCAATCCATCTCTAAATGTAACCTAAACTCGAACACAGATTTGGTTATTTACATTCAACTTGAACTAAAATTCTTATAACCACCTGACCGGTTGAACTAACTACGTGTGAATATTGAATTACCTTAAATTTTGTCAAGCATGTTCAATACCAATCTGTACAATTATTTCATATCAAAACTATCAGACAAGAAATAGTATTTATATTTTATTGGATGGTTTTATACAATCAGTTACAAACAAAAGTTGTAGAAATAGTATCACTTATGTAAGTAAGGAGAGATTTGTAAAAAATAGTCAAAGCTATCATTTTTAAGTTAATGGAGAGATTTGTAACAAAAATCAGACTAATCACCCGACATCTACAAAATTTTGAATAGTCTTGTTACTAAACACATTTAGGAGTGGCCAAAATAATTGAAATGGAAATTAAAAAAATTGGAATTCTGTAAAAAAAAGGAGAGCATCTGGAACGAATCTGTCAACCACTGGACCACCATAATTTAGTTGCAATCTTCATATATAACAATTTTCTTGCTTGAGTATTTTGTATTGAGAGGAAAGAAACCAATATAGACGACAGTCATCTTGTATCTCATGAACAAAATCTGCAAGTGATTATATATATAAAATCTAAATCTCAAATCATTTGTTAGCATAAGGTAAAAACAAACATTAGTGTAAGATAACATTATACATTTATTCAACAGCTTTTATTTAAATGTAAAGACAGTTTTATTGTAATCATTATGATTAATAGAAAATGGAAAGAGTTGAGAACCACAGAAATCTTACCCAAGAGTGTCCCCATATTCCATCGTTTCTTCACTTTTTAGTTTATGTTTTTATCTCAAAAGGAGCTCTTGATGGGGTGGTTTTTTTTTTTTTTTTTATCAACGATAAATTATATTGGATTATAACTGACCGGCCTAATTTGGCTATTAGGCGGAAGGACTCGATCCCTGATTGTGCAAATGAGCTGCCTTATGTGGACTTATTGCTTGCCGTTAGGCTAAGAGCCATTTGTGATGGTGTGGTCTAAGCCAAGCCAAATTTACTAAATATTAAGATATATTATTCGAATTCGTATTTATGCATATCAAACAAACCAAGAAAGCGTGAATATATGTCTCATTGCAAGGTGTCCGAAGACCAACTATGATTCGATATTCATTGTTATTTTTGATCAACATTAATTGTGATAGTCATTTGTCGAAATGTAACATAGTTTAAAGTTAATCCAATAAAACAAACAAAACTTATTATTAATATCTAACAAAACCAAATATCTCCAATACATATTAATAGAAAGAAAAAAGAACAGTGGAAGCTGACGTTATTGATATATAATAGAGTTTAATCAAATGCGTGGTCCCTCATTACCATGCTTTTCTTGTTTTCTTCTCATCAATTATGATTCAAGTAGTACTAATATCACGACAATGACAACTCTAATGCAAAGGTAAATTGTTTAACGGATTTAAGATAAATCCATTGTAAAGATTTTTCCATGAAATATGCTAAACGGAGAATCACCAATAATAGAAATAATAGAAATAGATTCCATTATATGAATATACGATTGATTCAGACGTGTGACCAACTTTCCAATCTTATATAAAAAAAAAAATTTGTCTGAAAACTTTATTTAACCTTTGTTATTTAGTTTTAGTCCCTCAAGTTTTAAATCCAAATCAGATGATCTAGTCTATAATGTTAGTATGCTATTTAGGAATCAAATTTTGTAGACAATGTATCTCAAAACTGAGTTTAGTATTTTTTCAATCGAATAAGATTGACAACAAAAAATAGAGAATAGAAAAAAAAACAAATGTATATCCCTTGTTTAGTTGCTTCTCTGTCTTTCAACACTTTTTTAGAATGAGTCATCAAGGAAAATAAAGATTTTGACAAGTGTAGCCCGAGTGAGTGACGTTAGACCACCTCAAATAGTAAAGAGGAGGTGTTGAGTTTCTTTAAACTCAAATGTTAATATTTTAATTATTATTTTAAATTAGAAAATTTCACCTAATCATTTTGTTCCACATATGTTATTGAAGTTCTTAAAATTTGAAGAAGGTTTCTAAATAAGAAATTTAAGAAACCAACCCTCTCATTCTTTTTAGAAATAATATTATTTTAATTGTTATATATTATTTTTAATTATTTTATAGTTAAGAAATCCCATTTAAGAGTTTCTCTTGGAAATGCTCTTAGAAAGGCAAAGGCAAAGCCAAAGCTCTTTGTGGATTGAGGGACACTTGGCTCTGTTTGGATTCTGTTTAGTGAAATCTACTGTTCTGTTGCTTTCCGATCTTTATCATCCTTATGATCGTTGATCGATGGTCCTTACGTTATTGTTTTTGAGTTCTACAACTAGAAAAAACAATAACAAAATGACAACGAACTAAGAGTAGTGGATACGTTTTTTTTCTTCTCCTCAACATTAGATGGTATTATTGATTTTGGACCTTAATAAGAAAGAGTTTACACGCAAAGAAGTATAAATTTATTCTCTGATATTACGAATGTGATGATTAGATTTGTGATTTTAAAACAGAAGAATTACATGAATCAAAAACTTTTTTCAATCTTGAAAAGTTTTTCAGGTAGAGAATGATCGCCGACAATTTTTTGGGATTGAGATGTTTAGTTTTTAAAAACAGAAATATGTAAATATAATATTTTATATCTTTCAAAAAAAAAAAAATATTGTTTTTATAGTCATCCAGTTACATGATGCACACTGACCATCCATATATTATCTTCTACATAAAATTGCGAGTAAGTTATGAATGGCACGCTGGTTTTCTAAAACACTTTAGTAGTAGAGACAAATTTGACTGATTATATATATGTGTGTATATATATATATATATTTGGTAGAATATTGCATTATATATGAACTTTCATCAGCAGTTTTTCATACTTTTTTCCATCAATGATTGTCTTATAAATTCGTACAGTAAGCATGAAACATGTTTTGAACTTTTATCTGGTTTAGCTACTTTCTCAGTTGCGCTACCTTTGTTGAGAGTTATATCTAAATGTATAGACTTTTACCTTTAAGAAAAACAGAACAGTTAATGTATAGTTGTCATCTTCTATACAGTTTTTCTCTTTTGTAATATTCTTTTATTATTTATATATATTATATATATATTTTCTCATCTCTAATTGCCAATAACTTCAAGGAATTTCTTTGATTGAATGAAAAATTAATTGAGACCAACCACAAAATCATGAATCAGTGATACCCAGACAGGTCATTGAATCGTTTTTACACAAACTAAAAAGGAAAAGAAAAAACAAATATTAGTTTTCCTTGTTGTAATGAAATTAAATTCTGTTTTCTTTTTAAAAGCTTCTTCAGTTTACTTTTTTTGGGGTGAGTGGATGTTCGTCACGTTTTTGCTTTACCTACTAAATGCAGGTCCCAATTAAGAATGCTCTTCACATATGTTTTTTCTTTTTTCTTTTAACAATGAACCATTCATAATATACAACTTACCGATCATCTTATTGTTATCTTTATTTCCTATCTACTTAAATCGATGAGTAATATATTTTGATCTAAACATATCACAAGTCAACCTTAACTACCATCCATAAAATATTACCCCAAAAAAAAATCTACCATCCATTAACCTACAAAAAATTGTCGGAAGGTAGCGCAACTGAGAAAGTAGCTAATTATGTTGATACTTAATTGTATTTAAGCTTTCATTTCTAATTAATGAGGAATAAATATTTTCGTTCTCTTTTAGTACCGCAAAAAATGTGTTACTATCTCTTAGCTTTCAGTCTAACAATTGAACTTGTTCTTTCAGTCCTGAACTTATTAGTTTCTTAGCTACTTCTTCTGCATCAACCAATTGTTAAATCTATGTGTTCTTGATTTTTTTACCTTTGTTTTTGATTTCTTATTGTTCTTTTAACTAAAATCGTTGTTATTATTCTGTTATATCTTATTGGGCACGATTAATTATTGATTGGCTTCATCTTTTACATCGTTGTTCTCTTAACAGTCTAACTGAATTCGCAACGACTTCAATTTGCTTCTTCAGCAGCCATGTCAGCTCCGAACAGAATCAGTATACTTCTCTTTCACACTCACAGAACTCAAGGTCGAATCTTTCATCATTGTCCCAGCAATCTCCCTTGGCTTCCTCCTCATATAACATTTCCAGGGCATATCAATATCCCCGCAAGAAGAACCAAGCTTTTTCCCAAGCTTAAATTCCAGAAATTGGCGATGAATATCCTTAGCCAAGTGCCACGAATTCTCATGAGACGACAAATTTGTCCAGGAAAGCAGAACTTCCAAGTTACCAGAGGATGAATATCGAGTTGCTTCAACAACACTCGGATGTACCCTTAACTCAAAGAATTAAGAGACTGAGGGATTTTCCCAATTATGTGATGTTGTGCCAGTGCATGTTTCAGTAAAGATACGTGAAACATCAGATGGATTTGTGAACCTGCAAGCGATAAGCCATTGTACCAATACGTTCTAATACCTCAAACGGGCCATAACATCGAGCCGAGAGCTTGTGACATATCCGCTTCCCAACTGATTGATGTGGATAAAGTCTTAATTTGAGAAACACTCGATCACCAACTTGGAATACTAAAACATGCATGTGTTTATCTGCATTATTCTTCATAATAGCTTGAGCATGAATTAAATGTTGCTTGATAGACGAAAGTGATCTCTTTTGAGGATGAGCCGATGTAAAACTTCGCAAATACACGGGTGTTTCAATGTCAGAAAATGAGCCATTTTACTCAACCGATCGACCAATACCATAATCACATTAGCTCATGCCGATAAAGGTAGACCTTCAATAAAATTCATAGATAATTGAGACCAGATTTGGTTTGGAATCGGCAAAGGTTGCAAAATTCCCGCAAGTTGTAAGGTGTTATACTTGTGTGTCTGGCAAACTATACATTCTAATACATATCTTTGTTTGTCGGTTTTCATATCCCTCCATTGGATCGAGCTTGAACACACTTCGAGGCTTGGAAAACACCAAAATAACCACCATGCAAACCGTTATAAAACTCAGTATAAACTTGGAATCTCGAGGAATACACAAACACTTCTTAAAAAGCACTCGACCATTGCAGATTGAGGCTCTTCTGATCAGTCCTAACAACAAAATGCCTGCTAAACAAGTAATGTTTCCACTTGATAATAGACAAGACAATAGCCATAAATTCTCTCTCATAAATGGGTTCCTGTTGTTTACGGTCAATCAAAACACAACTGAAAAAAGCAATGGGATTCTTCCCTTGCATCAATACTGCTCCTAAGCCAGCTCCGGACGCATCGGCCTTTACAATAAACACTGCAGAAAAATCAGGTAGTACCAACACTGGAGATGTTTGCATAGATGTGTTTAATGTTATGAAAGCATGTTGAGCTTCAGGGGACCATTTAAATTGATCCTTATTCGATACGGATGTTAAGGGGTTAGCAATCAGTCCATAATATCGCACGAAACGTCGATAATACCATGTAAGATCCAAAAAACTGAGTAGTTGCTTGACTGTTTGAGGAATAAGCCAATTCTGCATAGCACTTGTCTTTGCAGGATCTGTAGCCACACCTTATTTGGAGATGATATGTCCCAAATAATTTATCTGATGTTGAGTTAAAAAACACTTCTTCTGATTTGCAAAAAGTTGTTAATCATTCAACACTTTAAAGACGATTTGCAAATGATGCACATGATCCTGTAGTGATGAATTGAACACCAAAATATCGTCAAAAAATATCAGGACGAACTTGCGTAAGTATGGCTTAAAGACTGAGTTCATGAGTTCCTGAAATGTGGCTAGAGCATTGGTAAGCCCAAATGGCATTACCAAGAACTCAAAATGTCCATCAAATGTCCTAAACGATGTCTTCTCAATGTCTTCTTCCCGCATCCTTATTTGTTGATAACCTGCATGCAGATCAAGCTTGGAAAACACAGATGCACTAGCTAATTCATCAAGTAGCTGATCAATGGCGGGAATAGGAAACTTATCAGGGATAGTGACTCTCAACGCACGAAAGTCTACACAAAAACGCCAACTAGCATCCTTCTTCTTAGCCAACAGAACTGGACTAGAGAAAGGGCTATGACTTTCTTGAATAATGCTAGTTGCTAGCATGTTTGAAACCATTGCAACCATGATATCCTTTTGAGCATGTGGGTACATATAAGGACACACACTCATAAGTTTAGTGTTAGGGATCATAATTGTAGAGTGTTCACACCCTCGAATAAGAAGAAGACTCGGTGGTTCGACAAAGACTTCCTTGAACTGAGTAAATACTTCTCACACCATGTAAGGAGGTTCAACCAAGTGATCTTGATGCATAGGCTTATTATCAGCTAGCAAGTCGGAGAAAATATTAGTCTGTAACACTCTAGGAGTTGTCACTATAGCTCTTGAAGTTGGATTAACGACCACCGCTTTCTCTGATATCCAAAAGACATTTCATGAGTCTCCCAATCTACTTCAAACCTTCCCAACATTCTCAACCACTAAATTCCCAATATCACATATGCACTTCCAAGCTCCAAGGACATGAAATCAGCCTGAATTTTCAGAGAAGAGATTCCAAACTTCACCTCCCGACAGACTTCTAAACTCTGCACCATCACACCAGTACCCAACAACACATTTCATCCAGTCTTAATTGCATGTAACTTGAAACGTTTCACCAATGCTGGAGCTATGAAATAGTGTGTGGCACCACTATCGAACATTATTATCAAATTAGTCTTCGCAATACGCCCCAATACCTTGGTTGTTGACAAAGATTTGCTGCCACAAAACACTTGAAAGGACAACTCCCCAAACGTAGCTTGCAGCAAAAAAATTTCTTCATCTTCCGCATGTGTACTATTTATTATCTACTGCAAAATCAGAATCTCCCACCACCAACAACACTTGCATCTCCTTCATTGCACACTTGTGACCTGGAAAATATGGTGCATCACATTGAAAACACAACTTCTTCTTTTGCATTTCTTCAAACTCTGCAAGAGACAAATTGTGCATGCCTTTCCCATAAGTTCCACTTAGCTTAGATATCAAAGTCGAGTACACTGATTTATTGGTTGTAACCCCTGAATTAGCTACTGAACGCTGCCTCCAAGTAGGAATCTTTGTTGTGATCAATTTTGTTTTGAAAGCTGCTAATCCCACAAAACTATTTCCCTCTGATTCACTTGATATAGCTCCTTCCACCATTCGGGCAATCACTCTTGATCCTAGTTCCAATGCCATTTCAATAATTTCATCCAATGTTTTAGGTTTTATCAACTTTAACAACACCTTCAGCTCTGGTTTTAAGCCCTTACTAAACACCGAATCTGACTCCTTTCAGATATATCATCCAACTGAGATGCCAAATCTTGAAACATAAACACATAACATCATTGATCCCATCTGTTTCATCTTGTTAAACCAATCATGAGGGGACAAATGACACGCCTTATTAAACCTCGCTAACAACTTCTCCTTAAACACTTCCCAACTCCAAAATGGATTACGTTTAGTTTCCCAATTAAACAAGCTCAAAACACGTCCTGAGAGACTCAAAGAAACCAGTTCCAATTTATGTATATATGTGTACTTCCCCAAATCAAAAAATCGTTCGACAATATTAAACCACATATAAGGATTGTTTCCCTCAAAGATTGGCATTTCAATTTTCCTAAGCTGAGTATCCCTATTGGCCAATACTGACACCATAGACTTAGCTTCACCATTATCAACATTAATCGGAGGTGTCGAGGAAGAACGATTACCTTCTACATGCACCGCGACCGACACTGGCACAAAATATTTCGGCGGACGAGAATTGCCGCTCGTTTCTCCACCGAGCAAAGTTAGAATCTGCACCATTTGAGAGCTCTTTGCATCCAAATGATCTGAAGTCTCCCACAACTTCAAATTTGTCTCCGTCTTCACATCTTGCATCTCCAATGTCACTGAACCCAACCTTTCAACAAATTCTGATAATCGTGTGTTCATGTCATTCTCCGCTGTGTCCGTTGATCTTGTTACCGGCATATTGACGCGACTCACCGCATCAATTGTTAGAGAATGGAAGAGGCAATCGTCTGTACAAGCTACAATATGCCGAAAGATCTCAAATTACATCTTGATTCTCCTATTTAAAGAAACAAAGAAGGAAGAATTATTTTAACGGTCTTACTGAATTCGCTATGACTTTGATTTGTTTCTTGCGTTGCCACTCAGCTTTGAGCAGAATCAGTCAACTTCTCTTTCACACTTGCAGAATTCGAGTTCGAATCCTTCGCCATTGTCTCAACAATCTCCCTTGGCTTCCTCCTCACATATCATATCCAGTGAATATCATCACGTTGCAACAATATGGTAGCTAATTAGCTTATGAACTAGAATTCAAAGAAAATAAGGTCAAAGTTTACTCTTCATGTGTGTGGTTGAAGGCAATTTGGAAAATTTTGATATCTTGGTTAAGAAAGATAATGCTCTTAGGGTTTGTGGAATATAGGAAAGGTTGATGGATGTTAGTACTTACTACTCTAAAAATTTCACACTTTCGGAAAAGCATAAGAATTATGCTGAATTGCCTCTATGTACTTGTGGTTGATGTGAATGAAATAATGCAGCTATGTGGGAAAGATTACAGCAATGAATTTGTGAAACTAAGTTTCTCATGGGCTCAACAAAGTTTTCAAATTTACAAAGCGAACCATTTTTATATTGAAACTCATTCCAAATATTGAAAATGTTTTCAATGTTGTTGCACAAGATGAGAGACAAAAATTCATCAAACATGCAACTAAATTTGAGAATATGGCTTTTCTGAACTTGGACCTCATATCTTACATCTAATGGAGTAAAAAACAGTACAAAAATTAATTATATAAGCTACTATTTTGCCACCGATAAACAAGATCAAAATTAAGTAGACGACGAGGTATATACATAAGTGGCTAAAATGTGGTTAAGAGGTGTTTATTTGTTGTGAAATATCAAATAAATTATATCATGGATTTTGCCACAACCAAGATGTGGGTAAGCCATACGGTATCCACTAGTTAGAATTGTAACTATATAAGTGACTATAATGTGGATAAGAGATAGCTATATTATGGATTTTTAGACACAATGTGGTTTGTCTTTGTCATCACCTTGTTTAAACTTTTAAATCGATCTATTAACAGAGGAGCTATACTCCTTTAGAATTGTTATCAGCAAGAATGTTGTTTTTGAAGAAGAAAAATGTTGGAACTGGATAAACCTCAGAGAGTTTAAGAAAGAGAAGGTTAATTAGTATTTGAAGAAGTTAAAGTTTGAAGTTAAGTTTGAAGTAGAGCGTTAATAATATAGGCTATAGTTATGTACTCTGCATTATTGCTTTATTATGGTCAGTTTTTATTGTGTCAGTTTTGTTAGTTGTCGTTTTGTTGTTTAACCCTTTTGAATCATGGAAATAATTTTAATGATGAACTATTGTGATTTCAAGATGGTTAAAGTGTTCTATCTTGGTATTGAATATAATATGTAATATAATCAGTTCTACGAGATGTTTTGAAAGTAGTATTTGTATAAGTAAAAGGTTTGATGGCTTAGTGAAAATCACTTTGCCCTGCCAGTTTATAGTGTTATTTGTTGGATTTGGATAATAGTTATCATTTAGTAACAAAACGAAAGATGACTAGTTTATACAAATACATAAGAAGCATGATGGTTTGTGCACAAACAAAAATGGTACACAAAAAATAATAATAAACATGATTTCGCTCATGTTTAAAATATTTTATAAAGTTGCCAAAAACAAATGTAAGGACAAATAAATCCACATGTTTGAACCAAAAACTTACAAGAATCCACATGTCTCATAGAAATCCAATAATTACTAACTGGTGACTTAACTTCAAAAACCATTTAAATCACCATATCATACTTCTTCTCATAATATTTAACAAGCCAAAAGATTGGTAATTTAACCTCAAAAACCATTTACATCATCATATTGTTTCTTCTCCTAATATTTAACAAAAAATCAAACAATACATATTTCAGCTTCAAGCTTCATCATCACTACATGAAAGCATTTCCTATAAAGTACTATTTGAAAACATATTAATAATTAGTCAAAATAATCGTAACATTTTCAGTCTTAATAGAAATAATACCTCCCCTAACCTCGTAAGAAGCTGGAGTATTATTTTTGTTGTCCACTTTAGGCTAGATTTCATTTCTCCATAATTGTTGTTGAGATCTTAAAAATAAGTGATGAGAGATTCATAATTTGACTGTATCCCTTGCATCCGCGTCTCTAACTCAATGTATCTGGAAACAAATTCTGACACATTTGACATTGCACCTGCATCTCGGAATTGAATGCTTCTCATTCCATAAATACGTCTCTTGTCAGTCTGACTATGCTATGCCAAGGAAATAAAATAAAAATAGAAATAAGAAACATTAAAAAAGTAACACATACAAATTACTAAATAAACACAAACAAACATAATTACCTTAACATGTTATTTGTTCTGTATAAGACGAGTATAATGAGATAATGAGGGATTTTAGGTGGCATCACTAGCAACTTGCTCAACTTCTATAACAAGGGCCTCAACGCGAGGGTCAATGAATAATCCATCTTTCCGAGTGTGTGTTTGTTTTTCGCACAAGATCAGTGTATGTTGGAGGTTCACTGCCATCACTCTCAACTTTGAAAAAGATTAAGCACATCCACAATGCTTGTGAACCCCTTTGCCACCAGGGTCATACATAAGAGATGCATTAGCTAACTAGCTCTTCCTTATACATTCCACTGAGCTATAATAAATTTCAACATTGCCCAATCATGGGTGCCAATAACTGAAGGTTTATAATTTATTTGCTTATGCGATTATTAGTTACTGAAAAATAAAACACATTGGTAATAAACTTTACAATAAGTTAGATAGATTAGGAAAATCTTACCACAAAAGTTCTCCACCAATCATCTTTCTTATACTGCGAAACCATTTAAAGTTCCTCCAAAGTCTCATGAAATTGCATTGCCATGTTGAACGAACAAATTTTTTGACTTAAGGATCTACACAAAACATCAAATATATAAAACTATGATCAGAGAATTCCAATAAAAACAAGACAATATAATTATCATATTAGCCAAAAAAGTTCATAAACATACCATTTAGCTTTGTTATTTTTTGTAAATGGAGTTGTAGATGGGTTTCTCTAGATGGAGCACGTAATAACGCTTCAATACTTATTTGGTTGTACAAGTGTGCACCTGAAGATTCCAAGTTATAACCACCAACTAGAATTCTAAAACCTTGTGGGTCTGCACATGAGAAATTGGAAGAAGATTTGTAAACGTCTTAGCTTAATGTTAAGCAATATTTGTATACATGTATAATGATCAGATGAAGAAACAGGTCTAGATTGGTGCATATCTGAAAGGAAGTTAGTTAAAACAAAATCAGGTTTCAGACAAGAGGTCCATATATGTGAGATACAAGTATACGAATCTGGTCTAAAAAATAAATACAAGTATACGAATCTTGTCTAAAAATAAATAAACAAAAGTCAAGTTCTAGAATAAAGATTTAGTATGTAAATGAGAAATAGTTTTTTTTTTTTCATTTGACTGATAAGATCTAATGTCTAACACTTAATTATCGTTCTAATTCTATTATAATTTCATAATTTCCCTAGAAAAACAAAGAAACCTAAATCTAACTTTTAATTATTGTTACAAATAATCGAGTATAACATTATCATGTTTTTTTATGTTGCTAACCAGTCTCTCTCTTTTCCTCCTCCTCCGTTGTTGTTGTTGAGAGAGATCTCTCTCTCTCTC
>JAKUCM010008658.1:0-34750 GCA_023374145.1 Lepidium sativum | reverse complement strand
GAGAGAGAGAGAGAGATTTTAAGAAATAGAAAGATTCATCAACAACTAGGGCATAAAATCTAGGAAAAAATAATTAAACACATGATTATTTATTTTTACCCACAAATTAGGACACTTATACCTGGACAAAATAGCCAAAATTGACCCGAAATAATGGATATCAGGTAGTATCCGGAACTGAGAAAAATATATGATGGATCTTATTTGTTTTTATCCGTGGTTATCGGGGGTAATACTCGGAACCACTCGATATCCGAATGGGTACCCGATTCACCCAAATACATGTAGACATATCTGGAATTTTTGGGTAGTTTTTGATTTTATATAATGTATTTTAGATTTTTGTAGGATAAACAATTATATTTTGGGTATGAAATACTCGAATATATAGTATAACCAAAATTTTTTTGTCTAATATTTATAACTGATCTAAACATGAATCAGTACAAGAATCAAACTGAATTGTATTTGGTTCCTAAATCGGTATAAAATATATGGACCCGAGCCGACCTAAAACCAAGTGGAACCAACCTAAATTCAGACCGATATATATATATATATATATATATATATATATATATATATATATATATACTATATATATATATATATATATATATATATATGGTTCTTATAAAAGTTTCATACCCAAAAACCCGGATACGAATAAATTTTATCTGGAAGCGATCCAAATACCCAATTGTCAAGGGCTAAAGACGCTAATGGGCCTTTGAAAACAAACCAACAAATATGCCCAACAATGCTTATTAAGTCTGAAAGAATTATCATATATATAAAAGCAGGGTTATCTCTTCTGGTGTTGACACATCAGCAATTTAATTTCCCATAATCAACCAATAGCATTATCAGATTAAACACACATCATATAAGTTAAAACGACATCATCATAAAAAATTAACCTACTCAAATCCATACAATTGTGTGAAACAAAAATTAACCTCCCCTCCACTACTTCTTCGATTAATATGCTTAACAAATAAATGATTCTCACCTAATGTACAATTTCATTTCAGCCCAATCTTTGGTCCATGAGGCCATAATACATGCTAAACCAGAGTTCAATAATTTTGCCTTATTTCCAAACTTTAAAAAACTGCACCTGCATCATCATTATCTCTGGAAATTTTCCCCTGAAAGGGGGTTTTCAAAAAACCAATATATCAAATTGATAACCAAGATATCTATAAGTTCATCAGTTCATGTAGTCCTTTAAGTAACCATCATTTCTCCATGAAGACTCGATGTGTGATATCAAACCAAGAACGATGCTCGCAGAATTGGTTGAGACAGCAGATCTAATCATATGGGATGAAGCACCAATGACACATCGTCACACTTTTGAAGCATTAGATCGCACATTAAGAGATATAATGAGTTTTACCGACCCAGATGCAGAAACAAAATGATTTGGGTGAAAGACAATTCTGTTAGGTGGAAATTCCAGACAAACATTAACAGTCATCTCACAAGGAAGCAGACAAGATACAATTCTTGCAACACTTAATAGATCTTGCATTTGGAAAAGTTGTTACGTTGCCACCCTTACCAAAAACATGAGAGTGAAGCAAGACGAAAAAAACTTTGTTGCATGGATTTTACAAGTCGGGAATGGCGAGGCTAAAAGTGTCAATACTCTGAACGAAGCGTCTCTAAAAAATTACTACATAGAGATCGAAGACACATTAGTCTTGGAAAAAGGAGAAAACTCAATGAGAGAAATGAAGGAAGCAACATTCCCAAATCTCGAAAATTCTTTCCAAAACCGTGCATATCTGCGAGGTCGTGCCATCCTAATACCAAGGAATGAAAATGTTGATAAGTTAAATGATTTTTTCTTAGCAAAAATTGGAGATGAAATGAAAGAGTATCTTAGTGCTGACAGTATCGCCGATGATGATCTTGATGGAGTTAATCTTGTATACACTACATAGTACCTAAATGCGCTCAAGTGTTCAAGATTACCAAATCATCACCTACCTTTGAAGCACTATGCCCCAATCATATTGTTAAGAAACATAAACCAAAAGCAAGGTTTATGCAACGGGACTAGAATGATTGTTACTCATTTAGGTGAAAAGGTACTTGAAGCAGAGGTATTAACCGACACCAATGTCAAAAAAAAAGTGTTTATACCAAGGATCATCATGACAACGGCAAATACAAATTTTCCATATAAATGCAAAGACGACAATTCCCTGTTAGAGTTTGTTATGCAATGACAATAAACAAAAGTCAATGCCAAAGTTTACAAAATGTGGGTATCTTTCGACCCAAGCCTGTATTTAGTCATGGCCGACTCTATGTTGCTTTATCTCGCGTCACATCAAAAGAAGGACTACATATTTGGAGTGCCACCACATAAAAAGAAAACAAATCAGCCATTAAAAATGTCGTATAAAAAGAGATTTTCAACAATATTTACTATTATGCCACATGTAATTTCATATACAATAAATACCCATATTAATGTATGGAAGACTTCAATGTTGTAATTTTAGTGGTTCTATATTCTACAGAAAAAATCGAGAAGAACAAGTTCAACCACTTGAACATGGCCACGACTATTGACATAATATTCAACCGAAATATTGTTCATCAATATTTAAAACATTTGTTTCTCTTTCCGTAATAAACTTCTCATAGTTCTCCCAAAATTTAAAAAATTTACAACAAAATGACATAACTTAAAAAAGGATCCCGCCGCGTAGCGCGGACACTCACCTAGTAAAAATTAAGGAAAAGCTCATCAAAGAGTGATGCTGGCATGTCTGCTAGGATCAATCCCGATGCCACGAGAGCTGCTCTCCAAAATTGTTTTGTAGAATTACACTCAAAAAGCATATGGCTTATCGTTTCTCTGTGTTGGTTACATACATTGCATGTCAAGCAATCTGCTACAAATAATGCATTCCAGAGAAGATGCCACATAAATAATTTGATCTTGGGTTGAGATTTTCGGTACCAAACTCTCAACTTGAGCTGATTGATTCTCATTATGGCTGAAGATATAACAATAGTTTGGACTATAGATTGACTGCAAGCCAATTACCATTCTTATAGACTATGTTCCACTCTTAGTGAACGACCATATATATTCGTCATCTTTAGAGATATTTGGTATGTATCATACAACTCTATTAACCTTTGCAGCTGGGAAAGGTTTTGTAGTAAAGCTATATTCCATTCTCCATGCAGGCTGATTATATATGAAACTTGATATGATATTGGCAGGAATTAAGAAGACTACAGAAAATTTTAAGGAAGCCATGAAGAATTCAACAAGCACAAGGACAAAATTGAAGGCCAACCGAATAAAAGAGAGTTTACTAGACTAATTTAAAACGTAATGAGCATTTAAATATTCATTAAATATGTTCCTTATCATGTCCATCCCATCTTAAACCTTAAACAAGTCCATAATATATCTTCAAAACCATGTTATAGCCTATCCAATGAATAGTGACGAATTTGGAAAGTTAAAGGAATAATGAGAATGTTTTATTTATGAGAAGACAAGGAAGTAGATATATTGAAGACCACTATCATTAATTCTTTGTATTTTCTCTTTCATTCATGCATTAAGTCATTTTCAACCCAACACTATAACATTATTTTAGTGTTAAATTTTGTGTTTTTTTTTCTCTCTAATCCAACACTAAATTTTACATAATAATGGTGTAATTTTTGGTACAGTATTGCAGTATATTTAATGTTACTATTATAGGAAACTGTAAAAATAAATAATAGTATTTATAATATACAATTGAATTAAATATAATTATCAATACAAAGTCACATAATGTTTTAGGTGGATTACGCACATGAAACGACGAAACGACAAATGAGTCTTCTATAATCACTTTAGATAGTTTAATTATGTTTAAGTAATTACTTCAGTATGCTCTGTTGAAGTAAATTAAATATCTTTGAAATTAAATTAAACTAATACAAAAAGTTAATTGATGAAATTTTAATTAAATTACATATTTTGAACCAGTTTATACGAACATTTATCTAAATCACTAAAACACATAATTATTAAACTAAAATAAACAATTTTAAAATTATTTTTCAATTCTAAAAATATTTAATCTTATATTAATCAACTATTTATAATAATAATGATGATTTTCAAAAGTTATTATGTAACTAGAAATGTTCGATATTAATAAAATTATAATATGAATATGAGGTGTAATATATAGTGTTCTGGTAGAAGATACAATTATTTTTGCTAAAATCACACCAAATATAATGCAACTTTAATATTGTTTTAGTGTTGTGGTTGAAAATGATCTAAGTCTTCTAGCATTTAAGAATTATCCTAGTTTCAAGACGATTTATTGTCTTATCTTACTTTATTCCCAAGACAAATAATTGTCCAGAATTTTGCTTATATAATCTTTGTAATTTTATTTGAAAAAGACAACTTTTAATGAAAACTTTTTGAAATCTATAAATTCAATTTTTTTGGTGCATACCATCCTTAGAAACCGAATTGGGAATATCAAGAGCGTTCTGTATCCCTTTTGTGACATTTCAATCCATGGTATATCAAAGACTTTTAGCAATCTTTGTACAACCAAACGATTCACCAACTTTGCAATCGAGTTCTAGTGATTTCTTTGAAGCAAGTTATACCCTCATCTAAAAACTAGACGGCCTTTCTTTGGGAGGTTTACATCAAAACCTTAAGAAGAATACCAATGTATCTTTCTTTGTTCATCGACCTTGAGGATCATATATCCATTTATCTTGCCATACATGTGTGCTCTATATATTTCCAGTGGATTTCACCAGCCTCGAGTAAGTAAGCCACGCATGTGGAATATACAATGCCAAGTATAAGAAAAACGAGTTCCTTGGCATTCATCAAGAAAGTCTTTCTTAGAGAAATTCTTTAATCTATAAAGACAGCTAATCAACGAGTTTAGTTATGTCATCAGTCTCCACACTTGTTTCACGAGAAGACTAAATTGCTGTTAATTACAGTTCGGTATGAACTAAGTGTACAACATACAAAGACTAAATTGCTCTTAGTTACATATTGACCAATTAATTCTCTAAGACTACCCCTCAAGTTGGAGCATTGAAATTACAAATGCCCAATTTGTTCAGAAAAACATCAAACTCCTTACAACCAAGAGGTTTTGTGAATATTTCAACTAATTGTTCAGAAGATGTAACATACTTGGTTGTGATAGCACCACACTCGATCTCATCATGGATGAAGTGACAGTCAGACTTAAAATGTTTTGTCCGTTCATGGTTGATTGATTATCACAGAGTAAAGCAATTGAAATAGAACAGTCCACACCAAGGTGAACAAACAGACGTCTCAACTAGATCAGCTCACTCACTGTATCTACCATAGCATGATACTCTACCTATGTAGAAATAGAATAGTCCACACCAAGGTGAACAAACAGACGTCTCAACTAGATTATCTCACTAACTGTATCTACCAAAGCATGATACTCTACCTATGTAGAAGAATGTTATGCCACACAGTTGTTTACACGTTTTTCATGATATAAGAGAGCCACCAAGGTGGATAAACCAAAAAGTCATCGTTGAGACATGGGACAAGCAGCCCAGTCTGCATCACCAAGCAAAGAGATCTCCTTTAGCCAGAGTAAGGATGGGTTTTGCTCAATTAGATGATAAACCGACCGTGATCACAGTAGATGAGTGTCAGATATATCTAAGGCATATTTCTGCTGCGATAGATCCACACCTTCGAGACTGCAAGACACCTCAATGCCCAAAAAATAGTTGAGAAAACCCATATCTTTCGTTTTAAAACACGAACTCAAGTACTGCTTGAAATCCTGTATAACACTAAGTAAACTACCTGTAATGAGCGATCATCAATGTAGACAAGAATATGTAACCAAATGTCATTATGTGCATAAATGAAGACTGAATGGTCATCATAATTTTGTCAAAACCGTAATCTAGTAATGCTTAAGAGAGTTTAGCATAGAAACATCAACGAGCCTGGCGCAGACCGTACAACGACTTATGTAACTTACAAACCAGATTGTTTTCGTTCTGTCAAAAACAAGGGGGAAACAGAATGAATACCTCTTCTTTGAGATCACCATGTAAGAACGCATTGTGTACGTCCATTTGGTGTATAGCCCAATCATTTCACATTGCACCTCCAAAAATGATCTAACTGTAACTCACTTACACACAAGAGCAAAAGTCTATGTGTAATCAATATCTTTCGAATGAGTGTTGCCAAGAACGACCAGCCGGGCTTTGTACTGCTCCAAAGTTCCGTCAAAGCGATATTTGAGTGTAAATATCCATTAAGTACCCAAAGGACGTTTACCAGAAGATAATACTTTGACTTTCAATGTGCATAATAACTCTTCAAGGACACCTATCTCACCCCGTACGGCCTCACACCAGTTTATATCTTCCATTGCTTCTTGCAAAGACTTTGGAATGACACTAGCAGCTACAAAAACCATGAAAGCGGTATATTGTTAAGAAAATCTTGAGCAGTTAACATAGTCACCAACCAGATACGAGGAATCAACTAAGATATCATCATCATATTTAGTGTGTTATATTAGTCACGTAATCATGCAGTTTGGTTGATGGAATTTTTGGTCATCGGCAACGACCTAATGTTTCAGTTTCATCATGAGTTGGAACACTACCAACCTCATATGTTGAAGAAAGAGGTCCATCTATTTGATTAGACGCTTGTTCAGACACAATAGCTAGTTGCTCAGATTCAATTGACATTGGCTTAGAATAAGTAGACCCTTGATCAGAGACAACATCTAGTTGCTCAGGTTCAATAGACATTGACTAAGAAGCAACAGTCAGTTGCTCACGTGCAACAGAGACATACTCAGTTTTAGTTGCAGGGACAGCTGTAGTAGCCAGTAGTGGGATAATATGAACATCAACATTTGGCTTTAAGTAAAATGTTAGGAGTAAAATAAAGGAGAATTATCTTCTTCATGGACGTTATAAACTGGAGGAGTGAGAAATGAACTAGATAACAGTTCATCTGTCTGAGCAAATGGAAGTAACGATTCAGAAAAGAGAACATTAAAAGAGACAAAAGTTTTTTCCAGTTTCAAGATCATAAACCCGCCATCTTTTTTTTATTCGGATAGCCGTTTAAGACAGATCATTGGTTGCGAGGATTGAATTTCTTGCCACCATGTTTCTGATTGTGTAAATAACAGAGATATCCAAACACTCGCAAGATGCCAGAAAATATCTTAGACATGTCTGTTTTTAAATTATAATCTTTATATTTTTATTCTTTTTCATTTTCGTTTTATGCGTCTATTCTTTTACGATATCAAAATATTATTAAGATTAAACAAAATCTCATCCCTTTTTAGATATAAGATGATTATCATAATAGTTAACTTATCAAATATTATTAAAAGAAGATGGCCTTTAAAAATCTAACATGTCAAATAAAGTAGTATTAGACGTTGAAAATAATATCAAATGAATAAACTTTAATATATATATATATATATATAAATAAATATAAATATATTAAAAATATAATAAAATAAAATACAATTAAGTTAAATCAAACAAGATAATTATTCATAACATTAGATTATCATCCACTATTTTATATATATGTATATTAGAGTCAATTACATTTATAGTTTAAAAAGATTGAAATTACAAATCTAATATTTCAAAATCAAATAAAGCAATTTCACATATATTTTCTTTGCAAAAAAATATAACGAAAATATCATTAATCAGTAATTCCACGTTAACGGCTAGTAAAACGAAAAAAGTATGGTAAATGTAGATTTTGTTCTGTACTAGGTTGTCATGTAATGTTATGTAGGTTTGTGTTACGTACTATTATGTAGGTTTTTCACTTACTGTTATTACTACAAGAAAACAAGAAAATTGCGATGGAAGAACACATCGAAGGAGCGTCACAAATAGATAGTTGAGACAGCCTTACAACGTCAACTAAAACGTCGGTATTCGTTAGTCGCAAGCAGAAAAGCGTCGCACAGGTGTTACAAAGCCTGCAACATACAAGGATGTCACAAAGCCATTTCTAATAAATGCGCCACAAAAACGAAGCAGATATTGCGAGACTATTGTAACATCAATTTCTGCGACGTTTCTGCGAGTTCCCTATCTGCGATGCCTCTACGAAATATCATCATGCGATAGCGTTGTGATTATATAGTAGTGTGTCTTCTGTGACATCCTCAACTATGACTCCGACGTATGCTTGGTCTCTGCGAGGCTAGATGTTGCGATGATCCTCCGAGGTTTCTGCTCTACAACGTTTTTGCGAGTCCGACTTCTACGACGTTTCTACGACATTATATTTTTTTAAAAATAAAAAATAGTTAAAAATAATTTAAAAATAAATTTCATAAATTAAAATAAAATAGAATTCGAATAAAATATAATTAAAATTAAAATTGTTTTACAAAATATTTAAAAAGTCTAAAATCATGAGCTTAGTCCAATTTGACATAGCTCGAACCCTCATCTTTAGTATTTATCTCTGCAAACACATCAGCTAACATTGGGTCCTTCGTTACCATGATAAACCATAATCAATCATATATCAATATTTTCTTCTTTGCTTTGGCTAGCTCACTGTTCATCCGATTTAACTCTTGTGTCTCACGATCTACGAGTTCTCTCAAATCGTTAGAAGCTCCAGAGGATTGAGAGAATCCTTGCGGTGATATACATTGTTCAATCCTCTATCCTAGTGAACATGTTCCAAATAATCTCCAATTTTTACGGGGAACGATCTAATAAAATAATATATTAAAACGTTAGATAAATTAATATACAATAAAAATAAAATAATGAATTTAAAACAAACTTACTTGTGCATATACTTTGCTCTTCTGTGTGGATAATCCACCGGATGCCGAACACTCATCACTGTAATCTTACGTCAGTTTCTACAACTTTGCAGTAACATTGTCTTAGAGCTTCTCTACTTTTTCTCCACAAAAACCCATCCTTGTTCCTTTTGGTTAGGTATAGAGTGTTGAGAATATCAGGATCAGCATCCCATGGTTTCTCTTGCTGAAAATATTGTAAAACATATATTATATGAATAAAATGTTATACGATTTATGTAAAATTTTGAAATACTTACCTGGTTGCAGGCTCGGTATTTAAACGAAATCCAGCCCGAGCAATGCTTATGTGGACCATTTTCATCACGATCAAATAATCGAGTTGTTCTTCTTCTGCGACTTCGGATATTCCCAATACCGAATTAGACCTTGTCGGACTGATTCTTTGAACCATTAGGGCATTGCTTCGTTACATTTCTTCTTCCATTTACCCTTCCAACGTCCAACTTGACCGCCCATTCGTCTCCTCAAAACCGCCTCAAATTCCTTGCGGACGTGAGTTGTAATAGAATACTCCCAGTGGAAACGTCCCTACAAAAAGTGATTAAGTTACTATAAAATTTATTGCTAACGATCTGAACCATCTATTGTTGATGTGGAGGGGCGTCTAGGTAAAATTGGTGTGCAGTTTTTGGAAATCCCATTCAAAAATTTCCTATGTTGTTGTCAGCAATATTATGTAGTCATCGAACCTACATATTTTGAATCAAACAAAAACTTGAAAATTGATAGTATTAAATGTATAAATTAATTTATTCAAAATTCCCGGGGGACAGTTCGGATGGAGATTTGGAAGATCCTTGTGGATGAGGCCAGAGAGAATATCCTCGATACTCATCCCGACAACAGCCTCTAGCGTCAAGGCCTTGTAAGTTTCAGAAGGTGCATGAGCAATATCTGCTACCAAAGAAAATCTTGGTTGACTGGTGAAAATGGCACCTAGCATAGGAGGAACATATCTCATATCTGATCCAGGAGTTGATTGACCTGTTTCACCAACCTCAGAAAGATATTAGGTGTACGAATTATGACCCCATAACATCTCAAATAATAAAAAACTTATATAGAAGTACACAAATTAAATCCAAAAATATTTTATAAATCCAAAAATGTTTTAAAAATTTCTAAAAATGTTTATAAATACTACAAATAGTTTATAAATCCAAAAAAAATGTTTTAGAAATTTTAAAAATAATTATAAATCTTAAAATTGTTTTATAAATTTGAAAACGTTTTATAAATTCTAAAAACATTTTATAAATCGTAAAAACGTTTCACAAATCCTAAATTTTTTTATAGATCCTAAAAGTCTTCTTCGGTCCCATGGTTCCATCTTACAGGTTTGACAGTCAGTACACTATGTTCAAGAGGCTTTAAAAACTTTTTTACCGGCCTTACAAATCACCAAATGATCTTTCTTATTGTGTTGTCCTCACACACACTATTCTGAAAATTGCTTCCCATTAGGTTACCCATATTTCAACTACTTTAGCTCAAGCACGTTTAACCTTGGGATTTTTTCTGGACAAATGACCAAAAAGATAAGTAAACATCGGTGATATAGGTGGTCAAATCAATTATTTTTAATATATGTGCATGTACCACCATATACCATATTTTCTGAAATCGGGGTGTTACAATTCACCCCCATAAACATATTGTAATATCATAGTTGCATAACAAGATCATCACCCCCAACAGTGTGAGCCCACTAGACTCCACACTCAACTTAGTTCAGCTCTGATACCACTTGTAACACCCCGACCGCTACCATTGCGGGCCACACGTCCTCTTCAGGTCAGTGGGTCCACCTTACCAATTCGACACTCTGTATGCTATGTAGTCGACGATTTATAAACTTGTTTACCAAACCTAAAAATCACTACATGATCTTTTCCTTTGTTTTTATCCTCACTCAAACGGTTCTGAAAATCACTTCCCGGAATGTCACCCATCCTTTAACTACTCCAGGTTAAGAACACTTAACCCTAAAGTTTTCTCTGGATAAATGTCCGAAAGATAAGTGCACTTTGGTGACAGAGGTGGAAAATCAATTATTTTAAACATCTACACATGCATCACCATATACCATATTTCCTAAAATCGGGTGTTACAAGTATTTCAAAGCTTTCCATGTGGTCTTTGTGCACACAAACTGTTGGTGAGTTTCTCCCGAAGCCCATAAGAATGTTTTTGTACCCTTAGTTGCATGTGGCAGGTCGAGTTCATCAATCATACATTTATAACCTGTGAAAGCTGGCAATACCGTTATGGATTGAAATATAATCTCTTTTTCTTTGGGGTTGAGGGAATATTGACTATTCTAAACTTATCTCTTCCTTGGGCTTCTTCCCATGCTTTGGCCTTATAATCCAAGAATTGGACAATGTCTTTTGGGTCTCTGTCAATATTTGAGAACACCTTATTATGTTGTGATTTCCTTAGATACCAAAAGATCCACGAAGAGATACTATTTTCGGCCTTTTCGGATCTCCCAAAATAAATATTCCAAATTTGTAAAAATTCTTCACCCGGGAAATCATGTAATCTTGAGGGAATTTAAGATAGCGCCTAGGTTTGAATTGATGGTGGACACCGATTGCAACCTTCTTCGCAATCAATATGTCGTCTGGACAAATTTGCTTTAACAATAAGATGGCATGATAGTATCTGCCAAATAAAACAACTTAATTTGTTGGGACTTTTTGACTTTCAATATTTGAGCATAAAGTGACTGAATGTTTGGTCCTAAGGATCTTATGTCAAAGATGGAGATATTATTCTCCGTCCAATATCCAAATTTGACGGAATACCTCCCTATTTTGGTAAAGTGTCACCCCCATGAATCCTCTCTTTGAAATCTAGGAATAGGAATTCTAAGAATCAATGTTGTATCATAAGAATGAAAGACTTGTCGAATAAAAATTTGTCACCAACGAAAATGGATCAACCAATTGATAACTCTTAAATCTGGGTGAATATAAGAACTGGACCCAAAGGCCGGTGTTGGTAGATGGTCAGAGATCCACAGATCATTCCAAAGTCGAAACACATCCCCCATTTCCTACTATTTTAGTTAGTCCCTTATACAGTAGAAAACCAACAAAAATGATACTCTGCCAGCAATAAGAAGGGGAATTAATACTCTTAGGGTGCAAAGGATTTGGACGTTTGTAATATCTACATTTGAGAATTTTGGACAATAGTGAATCTGAATAATCAATAACACGCCATAATTTTTTAGCTAATAATGTTGTGTTGAATTCTTCAATAGCTCCAAATACAAGACTGCCTTTATCCTTACTTCTACAAAGTTTCTCCCATTTCACCTAATTAATTCCCTTAGTACTTTCTGATTTCTTCCACCAAATATCAGCAATAACAACATAAATTTTTGATTGACTGCTTAGGTTAGTGGTAACCAAAATTTTTCTTTTTTGATAAGAAGTTAGTTGAGCACCAGTTAATCCTAATAATAGCGTTTTGTCGTACACCTCTCAAGGACCTTTTGGCATTTATAAAAACCCGCATTTTTAGAACACAATGTTAAAAAGCACAAAAGAGCTTATACTCATCATTCTCCCATATTTCTTTTCATGATCCCCTCAAAGTCTATTAAAATCACCGAAAACAAACCATGCCTCTGAGTGCGTAGTTTCGTCTCTACATAGTCTCTCCTAAACTTGATCTCTTAAAATAAGTCCTACGGATTTTTGACTTTAAAATCCAAAAATTTAGAATCAAAATTTATAAACTTTACAAAAATAAAATCATACAGCAAAAAATATATAACAAAAAATATCTAAGCAAAAACTCAAAACTACATCATTAACCAATCAATATAAATAATGAAAAGGTGTTTGCATCTTAATTAATTATCTACTCGAATAATGATGTATTAGAAAAAATTTAAGGAGCTAACAGTAACATATGTTGTTAATTATTTATATATTGTGAATCCTACGTGTAAATAGTGAAACTTTAATATGTAGTTAAGATACCTACCAGTTCGGTTTTGATGTTATTTAGTTCTTTGATAATAACAAATACCTAATTTAGTAATTTTAATCATATTTAATAATATCTTATTTATCATTCGCAGAATTGGAGGTTAAAATTTGTAGAGTTTGAGGCTGATGAATTTATTTAAAAAATGATAGAGAATAAAAAAATAAAAATAATGAACATTAAAAAAATATGAGAAAGTAGTATTGGAGATTGAAGGTGAAAATATAGAGAAGCTGAAATAATGATGGAGTTAGTGGTCTAGTTATTAAGGAAAAAGAAGAAAACGAACGGCAAAATTAGAGCTAATTTTAGTTAAAGTAAAATAAAGTAGATTAAATTTTTTAAAATTGTAGTTCAAGTAAAACTTCATAGAGAACTGAACCACTAACCTTTAATTGTTATCCTTTTAGTTGTTGAAAATATTTAACCACTACACTAACCTAAAACATTTGGAAAAATTATTTATAGATTGTGATGCCTAAAGCTGGTGCTTCTCCAGCTTATGCCAAGGGCCGAACATGTCTTAAGTGATGGATTGATTCACCATAAGTAAAAGGAATAAAAGCTTTATGACATCATGTCTAAGGAAATGTCAATACTGTGTCTATCTTTATAATTCAACTTAAAATTGAAATTATTTGGGAAAAAGAGAGTTAATTCTCAACTTGCACCTCTTGGTTCCATAGTAATATAATAATACATGCGAAATTTTGAAATAAAATTCTCCATAAAATTCGTGCTCTTTTTTTGTTGGGCTTTCTATGCCCTCAACATTTTATGATAAAATTTTAATCATAAAATAACAAATAAAACAAAACTAAGTAGAACTTGAGACTTTTCTATAGTCTTCACATCCTCGTTCACCTTGTTTCCATGTTACACCCTTTTTATGAGGTAAATCAAATACATTACCATTCATTTAATTTGAAGACGCACCTCTTAAATTGATTGGGACTTCGATGGCTTTTTTGTAGTTTTCTTATTGCTTTCGGTGGTAAATCTTCATTCTTCTACATTTTTGCAATTCAAGCCTGCCTCTCAGCCTCTTCTTTCTCCTCCATCTCTCACTTAAAACCCATAATTTCTTCATCTGATAGTGGTTTGTACCGTTTAGGTTCCTACATCATTAGCAAGACTCTCATATGATACATCATCACCTCCATAATCTGGATCATGTCACTAGTTTCCTTAAACAGAGAAGAAGTTACATGCAATTGGCTGCGGAGTTGGTTCTTCATCATTATTTTTTCTTCAGAAAAGTAGCATTACTTTCTCATCAAGAGACGTAACTTCAAGTGTCTCCTTGGCAAACAGAGTTTGTGTGAGACCCAACCATGGGTTAATGAATTAATTTTGTGGTCCATAATGCCCAATAAAATAATTGTCATCAAGTTTGTTGAGAAAAAAGGAAAATATGCATTTTCTTAACCTAGCACCAAAACCTAGTGTGTTCCCCTATTTAAACCCACCAAATCGGCGCCGCCTAAGCTTCTTCCTCTTATGGCTGCTACTAGCAGACCAACCTGATTGGTACAACTTGTTGAAATACACAAGTTGCACATGATTGTTTTCTATGATTAGGATAGACGATGTTTAGTATTAAGTTAGAACCTTAAGCCTTAGTGGGCAGAAGTGATCTCCTCACTGAGTATCTATACTCACCCCCTCATTTTTTTCCCTTTTTCCAGATCGGATCTAGGATCGTGAGTAGCTGCCAAGTCTCCCTTTTTCATTGAAGTTATTTATTTCAGTTATTTATTTCGTAAGACATCTTCTTCGTTATTTTCTTTATTTTAATCATTTTTATTCGAGAGATTTTATGTAAGATTTTGGGACCATATTAGTTATTAAATAAATATTGAATGTTTTGGCACAAAGTGACACCTGTCTCAATGAGTTGGGAGACGGGTGTTACAAATTGGTATCAGAGCGGAGGTTAAAGTTAAGCCGGTTTTGTCCCGGAAAGCTAAGAAGGAAAAAAAGAATTTTTCAAATTGTGTGTTAAAATGATTCTTTTATAGATTTTAAATATAAAAAAATTGTCGCTGAAAGAAGAAAAAAAAAAGAAAAAAAAATTATGGTTTCGTTTCCAAAATGATTTTTAAAAAGTGAGATAGGGGACTCTAGCGCTACACATAGGTTTGTGTGCCTGTAGATAGCGAGGGGCTGGAATTCCCAAATTTTTTTTTTAAGAAGAGGAGGATTGAAACCGCATGTTCGGAATGGGGTCATCAATGACCTATTGGGACGTTCATGTGACTATAGAATTGTAGCACTGCTAGGAAACTTTATTGAGCTGGAGCCAGGGACTGTTCCAATCTCGAGAGCTCCTTACCGTTTAGCTCCATCAGAGATGGCAGAACTAAAGACGCAGTTGGAGGAAAGGTTGGAGAAATGGTTCATTAGACCTAGTAGTTCGCCATGGGGAGCTCCTGTATTGTTTGTGAAGAAGAAAGATGGCAGCTTCAGACTTTGCATAGACTACCGAGGGCTAAACCAGGTGACCATCAAGAATAAGTATCCCCTACCTCAGATTGATGAGCTGTTGGACCAGTTGCAAGGAGCGTCTTGGTTCTCAAAAATTGATTTGGCATCTGGTTATCATCAGATTGCTATCGCCGGAGATGATATTAAAAACACGACCTTCAGAACACGTTACAGGCACTATGAGTTCACAGTGATGCCTTTTGGTTTGACGAATGCCCCTGCCGCTTTTATGAAAATGATGAATAGCGTGTTTTGGGAATATCTAGACAAGTTTGTTATTGTGTTCATTGATGACATTCTGATATACTCTAGAAGTAAGGAAGAGCACGTTGAATACTTAATGATTGTGTTGCAAACATTGCGGGAGCATCAATTATATGCTAAGTTGAAGAAGTACAACTTTTGGCAAAAGAGAATTGGATTTTTTGGGCACATTGTGACAGAATAAGGAGTTGCAGTAGATCCGGAGAAGATTTGCATGATCTCGGATTGGCCTAGACGTAAGACTGCTACTGAGATACGCAGCTTTCTAGGGCTTGTAGGTTATTACCAAAAATTTGGGGAGGGATTCGCCAGCTTGGCGAAGCCATTGACACAACTAACGTGTAAGAAAGCATGTTTTGAGTGGTTTAAAGCGTGCGAGCAGAGCTTTGAGAGTCTGAAAGAACGTTTGACTAAGACGCATATGCTGGTACTACCGAGGCTAGGTGTACCATATGTGGTTTACATAGATGCGTCAGAAACTCGTCTTGGATGTGTTCTTATGCAAAATGGTAAGGTGATTGCTTACGCCTCTAGACAGTTGAGGAAGAATAAGGTCAACTATCCTACCCATGATTTGGAGCTTGCAGTTATGGTCTTTGCTCTTAATGTCTGGAGATCATACTTGTATGGAGAAAAGGTACAATTGTTTACTAACCACAAAAGTCTGAAGTACATCTTTACTCAAGCAGATCTGAATCTTAGATAGAAGAGATGGGTGGAGTTGTTGGCGGACTACGATGTGGATATCGCTTATCATCCGGGGAAAGCTAATCTGGTAGCAGATGTATTAAGCAGGAGAAGGAGCGATACGTCAAGCACAAAGGACGTGCAAGAGCTAGGAGTAATGTTATCTTACCTCATAATTTGTGAAGTCATTGTAGAGGATGATGTTTTGGCCCTCAAAGCAGTAAGCCAAACAGATTTGTTGTGGAGGATTCGTGAGGTGCAAAAGAGTGATGCATCTCTACTAAAGTTAGTGGCGACTGGAGTTGTGGGTTTTGAGACCACAAAGAATGGAACACATGTCTTCAGGGGTCGAGTTTGTGTTCCTGATGACAAAGTTCTGAAGGGATAGATATTAAAGCAAGCACATCAGTCACATATCTCTATTCATCCGGGTTCTACCAAGATGTATCAGCATCTGAAGTGGTATTACCAGTGGAGCGGGATGAAACGAGATGTAGCACATTGGGTGGCAAAATGCACAACTTGTTAGTTGGTGAAGGCTGAACACCAAGTTCCGAGTGGATTTCTTCAGAGTTTACCATTACCCGAATGGAAACCGGATATGGTGACTATGGACTTTTTTATTGGTCTTCCAAGGATAGTAAATAAGCGGAACTCAATTTGGGTAATTGTAGACCGACTAACAAAGTCTGCGCATTTCTTACCGATCAACAAGAAGGACACTGCATAATGCTTAGCTCAGAGATATGTTGAAGAGATTGTTAGACTGCATGGTGTTCCGCTGAGCATTGTCTCAGACAGAGATCCAAAGTTTTCATCAAATTTTTAGGGTGCATTTTAGAAGGCTTTAGAGACCAAGGTGCAGATGAGTACCGCATATCACCCGCAGACAAATGATCAATCTGAGAGGACGATTCAGACGTTGGAGGACATGCTTAGAGCTTGCATGTTGGATTGTAGAGGTCGTTGGGAACAATGCTTACCATTAGCAGAGTTTGCTTATAATAACAGTTATAATGCAAGCATAAGCATGCCTCCATATGAGGTTCTTTATGGACGACCTTGTCGCACTCCACTTTGTTGGACAGAATTGGGGGAGCGCCAAAACATGAAGCCTGCAATCATTAAAGAAATGAGGGCACATGTAGAGATCCATAAGAAGAGGTTAGCAGAAGCTCATGACCGTCAGAAAAGTTATGCGGATAAAAAGCAAAAGAGTTTGGAGTTGAGGTCGGCGACTTAGTGTACCTGAAGATGAGAATGTTCATAGGTGTGAACTGTTGGGCTAAGAGAGGGAAGTTGAAGCCAAGGTACATGGGACCATACCCAATCTGATGAGTCCCGACCTATCGGATCGCACACGGACAACGAAACAAACAAGGGACCAAGTTGCAGAACACAAGGACCGACCCAAGTACCGACCATCGACCCATGGATCACCACTAGGTCCAAGACGGCTACTCGGAACATACAAACCAAGTGCAATACATACGCTGCCGAATTCTTAGCGCATGGGACCCAGGGACCAGTCCAATCACGACCCGGAAGAGGTTATCCGAATGGTCTTCACCATCACGAGGTGAAGACCCTAAGCCGTTAAGGAAGCTGGGTATTCTTTTTCCTCACCTTGGTTTTGTCCCAAGTGGTTTCCCAAGTGAGGTTTTAATGAGGCCAGGGCACTTAGCGCATGGTCGCGCACCTCCGAGTGACGCGAACATCTCTATCCTTTCTTTATAGTCGTTAGTCTTTATAGCCGTTGGCTTGTACAGAACCTTACCTCTTTCCGCGTCTTTTCTTTTGCCCACGTGTCTAGGGTTTTCCTTTCTTTGTCTTTCCTATAAAAGGCACCCTTCTGTGTTTGTAAAGAGGTTAGCTTCATATTGAATGAAACCAGTTTTCTCTTATCTTTGCGTGAGACTCGCATCGAAAACCCTTAGCCAACGTTGAACTGGGTTCACGACGGCTAAGTTAGACCGAATCGTTAGTAGAGCCATCACTCATGTGTCGTCTCTCGATCCATCCATCCCTCATTTTCTTTCTGCATCGTATCCATCCCTCGGAGGTCTCGGTTATCGCTAACTCGAGCCTCTTTCATTGTCTTTCCTTTCTCGCAACTCTTTCCACCATTTTTTTACACTTTTCCGACAACATGTTCGTCCGCAAAACCCCTCCCTGATTCTTTGTGACGCATCAGTTTTTGGTATCAGAGCTGAAGATCCCCACGGTTGTATCTTTCCTCTCTCTTTTTCCTTTCGTGTTTCGGTTTGTTCAAAGTTCGCGTTTTTCTCTTCGTATACGTTTTGCTCCGTGAAAAGTTGTTACCTTTTGTGCTTTCTTTGTTGTTTATGCTCGAAAAGTTGAAGTCTTGCTTCGGTTTTCCTGTCGTTAGCTTTGAAACGCACCCGTTTGGGTTTTCCTTCGATTTTTCTCCGAGAAATTTGAACTTTGTTCTTCGCGTTCTTGCGTTTTGCTTTTTGTTATTCCATTTTCTGTGGCTAGATCATAAAAGTTTCTGCTTTTTGGTGTCTAAACGTGTTAGTTGTGGCCTTGAAACCCACATGTCCCTTCGCGAGCCGGCAAAGTCGTACTCTTTGTCCCCTAGCTCGGTCGTTGGCGACCACTTTTTCTCTCTCCAATCTTTGACCACTTTTTCTCTCTCCAATCATTGACTACTGTCTTCTCTCTCAAATCATTAGCTGTCATAAATTCAAAAAGATTCTAACTTATCCATTAGCTCACCAGGTGTGTTCTTTTTGACAGGTGGAACGCGCAATCCGACAGCACGGTGTTCAGCCGAAACCCACAACCCGTACAACCGCCGCCCCAGACCTGTACGGCCCCGACCAGTTTCCGTACACCGCCGTCCATACCCTTCTCTTCGGCGACACTCCACCGCCGTCCGTACAGTTTCCGGTACACCGGAATTTGTACACCGTCCGTACATTTTTTGATACACCGGAATCCGTACACCATTCGTACAATGGCTGCTCAGGACCCACCAATGGTTCCGCCCCCTCCTTTACATGTTCCTTAACTCTGTATACCGTCATTCCTTTCCTTTTTTGTTGTTGCCCATCAGAGCTAGATTTATGAACCGTTAAGGTTATCCATAATTTTCTCCTTTGAAAGAGAATAGTTTTACCAGCGGCTTTTTATTTGTATCTATCACCACCAGAGCATAGTTTTTGCTTGAAAGTTTCCGTGAGTAGTCCATGATTTTAATCATGTTTTGAGCTCCCAAAAAGTCAAACACTAATCCCTTTTCCTTAGCGACATCTGAAGTTATCATTGGTCGTTTTTTGAGACTAAGGAAGGATCTTCGACTCTGTGGTTCCTTTTCCAAACTCCATACATGTCTACGAAGCCAAATAATTTGAGCTTGTTATCCATACAGATCTTGGATTAACACATATCGTCTGTTTCCATGTTTTTTCATCAATCCCGACATCAGAAGCTGTTAAGACACAATAGAGGGGATCGTCATAGTGCCGATTATTAGGATTAAATGGACATCTGGTTTTATCATGTGTAAACTTTGGAAATGATAACACCTTTTTATTACTCTTTCGTATTGAAATTTGATTGTGACGAGCTCTCTTGAAGGGAGTTCAAACTCCTTGAAGTTCTTGAGAGGTTTTGTCACATCAAATTGAAGTTTAGAGCGGATAAAACCCTTGCTTTGAGGTTTCAAACGCCAATGGAATATCCCGTAGTCTAACACAGACCCGTAAGAATTGCAAGGAATTTACATTCGGTTTTTCTTCCCATCTTTGTAAAATCAAGCACCAATCTTCATAGGTCCATAGACCATCGTTCAAAACTGCTTGTAGAGCCGTCTCCAAGTCGAAGATAAACTGAAATCGTTCATTGGACAAGGAAAACCCTCGATACCGTCCACTTTTCCTCCATAGGCTCGACATGTCATGAATAAAATCAAACATTCGTTGACACCCATGATTCAATAACTTCCCTATTAAACTGCATCCGTTTCTTTCAATTACGCCATGCTTCGGAGTACACTTCAGCTTGTATGGTTTACTATTATAAAAATTGTCATCTTCTCAAGTTCTTTGTTTAGGATTGATGACATGTTGAAAAGCTTTTTCGGAAGAGTATCAAAGAGCGATACACCGTACTTCACTTCTTCAACCGCATAAAACACCTTCTATTCAAAATACTGCAACAACTATTAAGATAGGCTCGGTTTAGATATTAAGGTAGGATTGGTTCAAGTGTTAACCGGTTGATTTATTGTACCGGTTATGTCGATTTCTCTTCTTCTTCTTTGTATATATACTCTGTAACAGATTCTTAAAACGAATACGAAGAAATAAGAGCTGATTTTGTTTTCTCAAAATCCTTCTTCGTCTAACATGGTATCAGAGCCTTTGAAGACCACTTCAACGACCAAGATCTCTTCTTTCTCTTCATTCTTTTGATCGGACTTTCTGTTCCGGCAATCTTCTTCTCTTCCTCTTTGTTATCCCGCTGATCTCTAGTCTTCTCTCTCAATCACTGCGCGTGGTACCTGGTCAAAGATTTGCAACTAGAAATAGACTCGCTCATCAAATTTTGGGAATCCGGAGCTGGATCAAGTTCCAGCAATCAACGATTTGCCTGTTGAATATACGACCTCCGTCAACAATCCAACTTCGAATCAAGATTTTTCTTCGATTTTGACTCCTGATGAAGTGCTCACGACTTCAGCAACTCCGAACAAGTTCGAGTTCAATGGAATCCAGTACTCTCCTTATTTCTTGACAAGTGCCAACAATCCAGGTTCCTCAATAATCTATGAAATTCTTGACGGAACAAATTATAGTACTTGGAATATCGTGATTTCAATCACCTTAGAAGCTAAGAACAATCTAGGATTTGTAGACGGATCGTTACTTAGGCCTGACGAAAATCATTCTCACTATAAAATCTGGTTGAGGTGTAATAGCATGGTCAAATCTTGGATCTTGAACTTTGTCTCTAAAGAAATCTAGAGCAGCAACCTTAGGCTTCGTGATTCAGCTGATATTTATAAAGATTTGATGTCCATATTTTATGTCACCAACCTTCCTAGATCCTATCAACTATCTCATCAAATATGGTCTCTTCAACAAGGAGGAATGGATCTCTCCACTTACTTCACGAAACTGAAGACATTCTGGGATGATCTTGATGTGACAAACAGTTTAAAAACCTGCAATAAATGTGAGTGCTGCAAGACCATTCAAGCTAAGCAAGAACGTTCAAAGCTCATTAAATTTCTTGCGGGGCTCAACTATTCTTACTCCAACATAAGAAGTCAAATTATCATGAAAAAGACGATCCCAGTCTTGTCAGAAGTCTACAATTTAGTTGATCAAGACCGCAATCAAAGAAATATTTAGCATGTACAGAATGCTTCAGTGTTTAGCATCTCTGAGACTGTTCCACCTTCTTCTGTCAATGTGAATGCCTCCTATGTGAACCAGAAGTCTTCTCAAAGGCCAATTTGTCCTCATTGTGGCTACACAGGCCACACAGTAGACAAATGCTATAAGCTACATGGGTACCCTTCTGGATTTAAACCTAAGGCCAAAGGAACAACCACGAAATCAACAATTGCACAAGTGAACCTCTCATGACACAATAAGGTTGATTCTTCTATGACAGGTCTATTACAAAACTTGTCCAAGGAGCAGATATCAAGTCATTGCTTATTTCAACTCTCATATACCTACTTCTATGTCTGTTACTTTGCCTTCCACATCAGGAGGTACAATCACGGCAGATGGTATGACTCTCAACTCTAACATTCTTCATCTTGTTGGAATTTTACATTCTACAAAGACTAGTTTATCTACTCACTGTTGGATTATTGACAGTGGTGCAAGTCACCATGTTGCCTATGACAAGAATTTATTCTCTAACATGAATATCTCTGTAGACAAACATGTAACTCTACCAATAGGTGTTGATATTAAAATTGCGGGTATTGGTGACATTCATATCAATGACATCCTTCTTCTTCGAAATGTTCTTTTTATACCAGAATTCCACCTGAATCTCATGAGTGTTAGTCAACTTACTCATGATCTAAAATGTAGATTTATTTTTGACAACTCTGCTTGCTTGATTCAGGATCCTCTTCAGGGGCAGATGATTGGACATGCTAAGAGGATTTTCAATCTCTACATGCTGGATAGCAACTTGGCACATGGCAAACCAGATTCTAATTCTTTTTCTCTCAATATTGTTGCTGATTTTTCTCTTTAGCACAATAGACTAGGACATCCCTCTCTGTCTAAAATTGAATCTATTTCAAAAACTATTGGCATTAAACATTAACTTGATTTAGTTTTCATTGTTCAATCTGTCCTATAGCTAAACAAAAACATTTGCCATATGTTTCACATAATAATCTCTGTTCTTCCTCTTTTGATCTCTTACACGTTTACACTTAGGGTCCTTTTTCAGAAGAGACAAATGAGTGGTATTAATGTGTCTGCAATTTACAACATTTTAGGGCCATTATTTAGCATGCTTTGCATTCATACTTGCATTATTATCATTGTTTTAGATCCATTTAAGCATAATTTGCATTCTTAGTGTTGGGCATTGCATACATTGCATAAAAGGGATTTTTAGGCACTTTTTGGAGCTTATCATGGAGTATTTTGGACTACAAGAAGACTAATGAGGAATCATCTGGCCTAAAGTTGAAGTTCAAGATGTGAACTAGAAGATTTGACACTCGAGCATGACACTCGACCATCACTTGGTCGAGTGGATTTCTCTCTCTCTCCTAAGACTTTTGACAAAGATTGACTTCTTGGGCTTCTCTGCGAAAAAAGCCCATCAAGACCCATTTGTGCAAGCCTAACAACTATTTTAGGCTTTTTCTATTTTCTTTATTAAGGAAATTTCCTTTTTACTTTTTAAAGGAATTTCCCATTTTTCTTTCTAGGGAATTTTCCCTTTTTCTCTTTAAGTATTTTTCCTTTTTCTTTAAGATCTTTTGATCTATAAATTGTACTAGAATTTCAAGTTTTAATATAAAATCTTTTCTAGCAAATTTTGAGTTCTATCTTTACAAAGCAATTTACGATTTTTAGTGTTAAGTTTATGCAATTGATTTTCGATTTTAAGTCTATGTTTTACTTCATGAATTCTGAGTAAGTTAGTCTAGGGTTCTTGAGGAAAGGGTGAGATTAGGGGAAAACTTATGGATTTCCAGATTTGTTTATGTTTAATTAAGGTCTTAGATCTCTTTAATTTAAGTGTTCTTAATGCTTGTTTCTTTCTGATCAATTGAAATTCGATCTCTTGGTGAATCCCCCCGAGAGGCGTTTGGGGAATCACTTGAACATGCTTAGGTTAAGATAACATCTGCCTAGCTCAAGAGATTGAATGTCTAGGGTGTTATTAGGCTCAGTAAGGTCCATACTTAAAGCCTCTTGAATTTCCAATCGTTAGGCGAGAGTCAAGTCAGGTTGTCTTTTAGGAGAGGTCCCATTGCCTGAGAGTGAATGTGATTACTTTGTGATTCCTTGCTTAGAGGTCATCTAAATAAGTTGATAGATAAGTCTGGAACCCCTAGGAATACCCTAATCATTGATCCTTAACCTCGAGAACCCGTTTTTCCTCTATTGAATTTTCGTGATTTTAATACTCTACTTTTAGGTTGAGATTCTGTGTTGCACTTCATTCTGTTTTACTATTGCTTTATTTTAATGCTCTGTTTTTACATTCTATTTTCATGTCTCGTTTTTAGAACTCTGTTTTAGCATTTCGTTGTCACCTAAAATAGATCACCACTCACTAAATCGAATCTGGCTTAGATTAGGATAAGTAGATTACATCTTGATTGCTAGTTTCTCTCCCAATGGATTGACACCATACTGTACTACAATTGATTAGATAGACAGTTTGGTATTTGAGAAAACACCGTAAAAACGTCTTTATCAAATTGGCGCCGCTGCCAACTGGGTTCTAGTTAGCTACAATTAGGAAAATCACTTTCCTGAGACTAAGTTTTACTATACTATTCTAATCTCGTTTCTGGTTTCTGTTTGCTTTCAGGTAAACTCGATCAACAAGCTCGACCAACTTAGCCCGAGCTCGTTGATCTTTCTTTTGTTTCTAGAGAGCTCGAGCAGACCCCAAAAACACTCGATCACTACACTCGAGCACCACCTGCTCGAGTGTTATTTCTGACAACACAAATCACTTGCATGAATACCAGATCCCGTGGTAGTGAAGATCTCATCCCATACTCTGACAGAATAGACCGTTTGCCTCGTGAATACTTGCGAGAACAACGAAACAGATTGAACGAAGAATACACGGATCAGGTGAACATGGAAGAACAAGTACAAGCTACTGAACTAGGAACTCGTCCTAGGAGAGTTAGACACATTGGTGCCGGTGATGCTCCCAGTATCCACACTTAACGCCATGGAATTATCCCACCAGCCATCGCCAACAATAACTTTGAGATTAAGAGTGGTATGATCTCCATGGTCCAGAACAGTAAATTTCATGGTTTACCTTCTGAGGACCCACTAGATCATCTTGATGAATTTGAAAGACTAACCAGTGTGACAAAAATAAATGGGGTTAGTGAGGATGCTCTGAAATTGCGATTGTTTCCTTTCTCTCTTGGAGACAAAGCACATCTATGGGAAAACACTTGCCACAAGGGTCTATTACATCTTGGGATGCCTGCAAACAAGCGTTTCTAGGCAAATTCTTTTCCAACTCCAGAACTGCGAAACTTCGCAACTCTATCTCTGGTTTCAAGCAAAACCATTCTGAGACATTCTCAGAGGCTTGGGAACGATTCAAGATGTACCAATCACAATGTCCTCATCATGGTTTCACTACTGAGTCTCTTCTCAGTACTCTCTACAGAGGCTTCATTCCCGAGATACGTATGTTGCTAGATACAGCCAGCAATGGGAATTTTCTGAATAAGGATGTCGATGATGGATGGGAATTAGTGGAGAATTTAGCTCAAGCAGATGGCCAATACAGTGAAGACTATGATCGAACTCCTAGAGGCGCAACAGATTCAGATATGGTTAGTATAAAGGAGCTCAAAGCCATACAAGACAAACTGGACAAGCTACTCTCAGCTCACCATAAGCAAGTACACCATGCAGGTGAATCAGAACGGGTTGAAGAAGACGATGATGAAGTTGAAGAAGTCAATTTCGTACAGAATCAAAACAATAACTACAGACAATTCAACAGCTACAAACCCAACCCCAACCTCTCCTACAGAAACACAAATGTAGCAAATCCAAACGACCAGGTGTACCCACCCAAACCGCACCCGCAACCGCAACCCAAATCATTTATACCCAAACAACAGTACCAGCAAACACACCACCAACCATCATCCGGATACGAACAACCACCACAACAAACGCCTGAAGTGATGGACATCTTGCAGCAGATACTAAAGGGACAAACCGCCACCCGCTTCCGAATTAACAAGGAAATTTGCTGAGGTACACACTAAGATCGATGCTTCACATAATGACCTCAACTGCAAATTTGAGACTCTAAATGCCCGTCTCAAATATGTGGAGAATCAGCAAGGATCCTCATCAACAGCAAAACAAACCGGACAGCTACCTGGAAAAGCTGTTCAAAACTCTAAGGAGTATCACGCCAACGCCATTACACTCCGTAGTGGCCGTGAATTGCTAATCCGTGCTGAATCGGCTGAGAACACTGAGGACAGTGTCCTTCAGGAAGGGGAGGATAATTTGGTCGAAGAACAGACAAAAATCAGCACAGAAAAGCCGAAATCTATGACACTCGACCAAGACGCTCGAGCACCACCTGCTCGAGTGTCAGAAGCACAGCCCAAAAACACAACTGACATACAAAAAGACCCAAAACCGTTTGCTCCACCTCCTTTCAAACCACAGCTTCCTTTTTCACAGAGATTCAAAAAGGATGTTGCAGACAAGTACAAAGCTCTCTTTGAAAAACAGATGAGGGACGTTGAAGTAAAAATAGCAATTCTGGACGCCTTTATGCTAATGCCCCCTTATCAAAAGTTTTTGAAGGATGCAGTCAAAGACAGAACACAAGAAGTCGAAGGGATGGTTGTGCTAACACATGAGGTCAGTGCCATTATACAAAGAAAAGTTGTGCCTAAGAAGCTTGATGATCCAGGAACGTTCACAATTCCATGCTCGCTTGGACCTCTCACATTCAGGAGTTGCTTGTGTGATTTATGGGCATCAATCAGCCTGATGCCATTAACAGTCGCCAAAAGATTAGGGTTCGACAAGTACAAGTCTTGTAAGATATCTTTGGTACTAGCTGACAGATCGGTTAGGACTCCACATGGAATTCTAGATGACTTACCAGTTCTTGGTGTACCAAGAGTTGTGATCAGCGATGGAGGATCCCACTTTGTCAACAAGGTTTTCGAGAATTTGCTTAGGAAACATGGGGTTAAACACAAAGTGGCAACTCCTTATCATCCTCAAACCAGCGGACAAGTTGAAGTTTCTAATAGGCAGATTAAATCGATTTTGATGAAGATAGTTGGGCTGTCAAGACGTGATTGGGCCGCCAAATTAGATGATACTCTTTGGGCCTATAGGACTGCTTTCAAAACACCTATTGGGCGCACACCTTTCCAACTACTTTATGGAAAGTCCTGCCATTTGCCGGTAGAGCTAGAGTACAAATCGATTTGGGTAACCAAACTCCTGAATTTCGATATCAAGATAGCACAAGAAAAGAGGCAAATGGATCTACATGAACTTGAAGAAATCAGACTTGAAGCATATGATAGTTCAAAATCATACAAAGATCGCACAAAGGCAGCTCACGACAAAAAAATCCAGCTGAAAACAATCGAAGTTGGTGATCAAGTACTTCTCTTTAACTCAAGACTCAAGCTGTTTCCCGGAAAACTACGATCAAAGTGGTCTGGTCCATTCAAAGTACTACAAGTTCTACCTTATGGAGGCAGTCACTTTAGCAAACAGCAATGAGGAAGGATTCACTGTGAACGGTCATAGAGTTAAGCCTTATTTGGCCAATTGCACGATTCCCGAGGGAACTTCGGTTCTGCTCGATGAACCGCCTCCTCTCTAATAAATAGGAGGAACTCAAGCTTGAGACTATAAACAAGCGCAGTTGGGAGGCAATCCCAAAGGTATCCTCTGTATATACATTCAATTTTTTTCGCATGTTTAACTTTTTTACTTATATTTGCTATCTTTCATTTTTACTTGCATCTATTTCGTCTTACATGCACTTGGAAGGTTTTTTGTACTCTTTTACGGGAAAGTGGGGCCCAAATAGGACAGGTGGGGTCGGAACCAACAGGATGAGACAGCACTCGACCACGCCTGGTCGTGGTCCCACTCGAGTATCAGCCATCACTTGGCAGACTGACACTCGACCAAACCTGCTCGAGTGTCAGGCTCGAGCGTCCCGCCTTCATGCCTATTCATGTACCTCCGAGCCTATAACTGCCAAAAGCTGAAAAAGGGGAGACATTTACTCCGAAAAATGGGTTAAATCTTTCTTTAATGCAATATCTTTTCTATTTAATTCAAAAGATTTGATTTAATCCAAGTTCAAATTTTGAATTTGAAAAGATTCCCCCTTTGTCTTTCCTCCTCTATAAAAGGAGGAGGAGCCTCTCTCCTTTCATTCACACGAAATACACTCTCTCTCTAACATGTCTCTCTAGTTTTTCTCTCTTTTACAGAAGCAAATCGTCTCTCTTTCTGTTCATCCACTACACTCGACCATTTCAACTCGAGTGTCAAGGTCGAGCGTCAGAACACTTACTCTTTTTTCCGATCAACTCTCACAATGACCGATGGCAAATCCAACAAAGCTAATCTTCTCCGCCTTAGAGCCAAGAATAATGCTCGGTCAAGAAGCAATCTTGCCCAAGGAGAGTCTTCTAGGGCCGCAAACAAACCCGGCAGAAAGGAGAAGAGAAGGTTGGAGGTGCAATCTGAAAATGAGTCGGAGGAAGGAAGAGAATACATGGATGAGGACGAGATGGATCCAGACCTTGTTGCTGAAACACTTCGTGAAGATGGGTATGGCGAAAGAGAGGCGGAAGAGGCAAGGGAAATAATCCTTGCCGGAAAGAGAGAGAAAGAGATGAAGGAAAGGCACAACTCAGCAAGGGGACTAAACGATCTGCGGAGGATGGATTTCATAGGTACCCGCTATCAATGCAAGGAGGCACTAACCGCGATGGGAATAGCCAGAGATGTGGATCTCATGTTACAAAATAGTGGGCTGTCCACATTTGTGCAATATCCACAGCGAGCATACAAGGAGGAGACTCTACAGTTTTTGGCGATGGTTCAGATCGTTCTATACAATGCAGAAAACGAGAGTCTCCAAGAAAGGCAAGGTGGCGGTTACATCTTCTTTGCGATTAAAGGAAGGGACTATCGAATGACTTTCAGAGCACTTAGAGACCTCTTTGAGTTCCCAAGAGCCGAGTCCGAAAATTATGGACCGGATTTCGATAGAGCAGAGTTGGATGATGTGTGGCGGTTGATTGCATCAACAAGGTGCAGATTATCGTCCTCTCGATCTAAGGCATCTCTGATCCGAAACCCGGCCTTGAGGTATTTTCGAACAATCCTTGCAAATACATTTTTCTCACGTTTTACTACTGGAACGATCAATCTAGGAGAAATGGAGATGCTGGTAACTGCTCTCAAGGACATTGTTGGTACAAAGAGCTACGGATCCCCGATTATCGGAGATCGAAACAGTGCTGGTCTAACCATCCAGTTTGCTAACCAATTGGTCACATACCGCGATTGGGCAAGGGACAATAACACTGGAGGACGTGATGGTAAGATCACGATTGGCGGACTTGTCACATGCATTCTGGAGAGATGTAATGTGCCAATCAATGAGACAGAATGGGCTGATCCTCGATTCATGAACATCGATCACTTAAGGAGAAGCCAATTCTTGGCCGCGACTGAGGTTCGAGGTAAGCTCCTTTACTCTTTCCATCATTTACTTAGACCGAATGCTTTTCTACTCTTGCCAAACAGGGAGTACACATCAATAATGATGAGGCAAAACACGGATTTTAATCCGCCTTTAGAAGCGGACCACCACCACCCACTATTCGCCCAAGAAGAGCCTCTGTATCCACGGATCGTGAAAGGCAGCACCAACCCGCACCAGCTAGACACTCCTCTGTAAACCCCGCAGCCTTCTCATATAGAAGACCATTTGATGCAGCTGGGGCAAGCTCGAGCCAGCCGCTCGAGCACCAATCGATCGAACATCAATCCGAACACTCGACCGAAATGCTCGAGCAAGCTGAGCTCGAGCGTCAGAGGCACAATGACCACTACATGGAACTCATGCGGAATGTGGCAGCCGACTACTGGAACCACTAGAGAGGTACCAAAAACCCTTCCTTTCATTGTAAATACCATTGCATATTTTTCACTTGACTTGCTTTTGCATATTTTTCACTTGATTTGCTGGTCTAGGATCCTCTTTCGGAATTTTATACACACAAGGGACTGTGTGATTTAAGTTTGGGGGAGGGTTCTAGAGGATATTTGACTTTGTTTTCTGTGATTCTTAGTTTTTATTCCTGCATTTGATCATTTGCATATCATCTAAGGCATAGAAAACACATAAAAATTTGAAAAAAAATCGAAAAAAGCATTAGTCAAAAATAGAGTGTTCATGTAGCTGCATTGCATTCATATAGGCTTGAGTTTAGAGTTTCGGGAATCATCTTGCTAGATAGACAGACTTGCTAGGATGATTGGCTAGTAACCATAGTGAACTCTTAGACTTGCGTTTTTTCCCTCTTGAACACTGATTGGAAGATCATTGACCTTTGAAACCAATACTTAGGTTGTGTCTCAAAAAGAACCAGATTTGTTGCCTCATAATCGAATTATATTTTTTCCAAATTAGGGGCTTGAGATATATTGCATAAGATCCTTCCTTACGTTCAGCTAGCTAAGTAAAAAGAAAAGCATAAGGTGAATATAGAATCATCCTTCTCAACTCGGCTCAAAATATATGGTCTAAGATGAACGGGGATTGTGCGTAAACCCGTACCTTCTTGTGTTCATCAATAAAACCATTTCGATATCGCCTAAAATGAACCAGGACTGTGCGTAAACCCGTACTTTTTCGCGTCTCATTGATAAAGCTAATACATCGATGCCTAAGGTGAACCGGGACTATGCGTAAACCCGTACTTTTTCGTGTTTCATTGAGGAAGCTGAAGCTAAAAGAAACGAGTAGGAGTTGAGAAGTTATCGAAAATGCTTAATCCATGGAGACTAGCTGAATTTGAGGCAGTTGAATCCTAAGGTCCTTGATCAATAGCCCCTCTTGCGGACTGTACTTAAAAGAAATATATTTCGAATCTGAGTTTCTTAAGAGTCCAACTAAGTATTAGGGAATATTCGGTTTTAATGCTAAGCCTTTATGAAAGTAAATTGTGGTTCTTACAAAAAAATGAGGGTTCACTTGTGGATTACGGTTTTTCAGTTTGACAAGTCGTTTGTTTAAGTAAGATGTTCCCATTGTTAGCAACTTCTCTTCCTTCTTAGTTCAATGCATATTTGCTTGAGGGCAAGCAAAGACTAAGTTTGGGGGAGTTGATGTGTCTGCATTTTACCACATTTTAGGGCCATTATTTAGCATGCTTTGCATTCATACTTGCATTATTATCATTGTTTTAGGTCCTTTTAAGCATAATTTGCATTCTTAGTGTTGGGCATTGCATACATTGCATAAAAGGGATTTTTAGGCACTTTTTGGAGCTTATCATGGAGTATTTCGGACTACAAGAAGACTAATGAGGAATCGTCTGGCCTAAAGTTGAAGTTCAAGATGTGAACTAGAAGATTTGACACTCGAGTCTGACACTCGATCATGACACTCGACCATCACTTGGTCGAGTGGATTTGCGGACCAGAACTAAGACTTTTGACAACGATTGACTTCTTGGGCTTCTCTGCGAAAAAGGCTCATCAAGACCCATTTGTGCAAGCCCAACAACTATTTTAGACTTTTTCTATTTTCTTTCTTAAGGAAATTTCCTTTTTACTTCTTAAAGAAATTTCCCATTTTTCTTTCTAGGGAATTTTCCCTTTTTCTCTTTAAGTATTTTTCCTTTTTCTTTAAGATCTTTTGATCTATAAATTGTACTAGAATTTCAAGTTTTAATATACAATCTTTTCTAGCAAATTTTGAGTTCTATCTTTACAAAGCAATTTACAATTTTTAGTCTTAAGTTTATGCAATTGATTTTCGATTTTAAGTCTATGTTTTACTTCATGAATTCTGAGTAAGTTAGTCTAGGGTTCTTGAGGAAATGGTGAGATTAGGGGAAAACTTAGGGATTTCCATATTTGTTTATGTTTAATTAAGGTCATAGATCTCTTTAATTTAAGTGTTCTTAATGCTTGTTTCTTTCTGATCAATTGAAATTCGATCTCTTGGTGAATCCCCCCGAGAGGCGTTTGGGGAATCACTTGAACATGCTTAGGTTAAGATAACATCTGCCTAGCTCAAGAGATTGAATGTCTAGGGTGTTATTAGGCTCTGTAAGGTTCATACTTAAAGCCTCTTGAATTTCCAATCGTTGAGCGAGAGTCAAGTCAGGTTGTCCTTTAGGAGAGGTCCCATTGCGCGAGAGCGAATTTGATTACTTTGTGATTCCTTGCTTAGAGGTCATCTAAATAGGTTGATAAATAAGTCTGGAACCCCTAGGAATACCCTAATAATTGATCCTAAACCTCGAGAACCCCTTTTTCCTCTATTGAATTTTCGTGATTTTAATACTCTGCTTTTAGGTTGAGATTCAGTGTTGCACTTCATTCTGTTTTACTATTGCTTTATTCTCAATGTTGTGTTTTTACATTCTATTTTCATGTCTCGTTTTTAGAACTCTGTTTTAGCATTTCGTTGTCACCTAGAATAGATCACCACTCCCTAAATCGAATCTGGCTTAAATTAGGATAAGTAGATTACATCTTGATTGCTAGTTACTCTCCCAGTGGATTGACACCATACTGTACTACAATTGATTAGATAGACAGTTTGGTATTTGAGAAAACACCATAAAAACGTCTTTATCAGGTATCGCTTTTTCTTGACAATTGTAGATGACCACATAAGAACAAAGAGTGACGTGTTAAAGCTATTCCTTGACTTCCTCAAAATGGTGGAAACTCAATACAGTGCCAAAGTTAAAAGAGTTCAATCCGACAACGCACCAAAGTTGAAGTTTGTTGATCTTTTTCCGTCAAAGGGAATCTTGTCTAACCATTCATGTCCGAAAACTCCCTAGCAGAACTCTATAGTAGAGCGCAAACACCAGGGTATGTGATGTGTCTGCATTTTACCACATTTTAGGGCCATTATTTAGCATGTTTTGCATTCATACTTGCATTATTATCATTGTTTTAGGTTCTTTTAAGCATAATTTGCATTCTTAGTGTTGGGCATTGCATACATTGCATAAAAGGTATTTTTAGGCACTTTTTGGAGCTTATCATGGAATATTTCGGACTACAAGAAGACCAATGAGGAATCGTCTGGCCTAAAGTTGAAGTTCAAGATGTGAACTAGAAGATTTGACACTCGAGTCTGACACTCAAGCATGACACTCGACCATCACTTGGTCGAGTGGATTTGTGGACCAGAACTAAGACTTTTGATAGGGTTGGCTTTTTGGGCTTCTTTGCAAAAAGGCCCATCAATACCCATTTGTGCAAGCCCAACAACTATTTTAGGCTTTTTCTATTTTCTTTTCTTAAGGAAATTTTCTTTTTACTTTTTAACGGAATTTCCCTTTTTTCTTTCTAGGGATTTTCCCTTTTTCTCTTTAAGTATTTTCCTTTTTCTTTACGATCTTTTGATCTATAAATTGTACTAGAATTTCCAGTTTTAATATACAATCTTTTCCAGCAAAAATCTTGAGTTCTCTCTTAATAGCAATTTACGATTTTCAGTCTTAAGTTTATGCAATTGATTTTTGATTTTGAGTCTATGTTTTACTTCATGAATTCTGAGTAAGTTAGTTTAGGGTTCTTGAGTAAAGGGTGAGATTAGGGGAAAACTTAGGGATTTCCAGATTTTTTTATGTTTGATTAAGGTCTTAGATCTTTTTAATTTAAGTGTTCTTAATGATTGTTTCTTTCTGATCAATTGAAATTCGATCTTTTGGTGAATCCCCCCCCCCCCCCCCCCCCCCCCCCCCCCCCCCCGACAGGCGTTTGGGGAATCACTTGAACATGCTTAAGTTAAGATAACATCTTCCTAGCTCAAGAGATTGATTGTCTAGGGTGTTATTAGGCTTTGTAAGGTCCATACTTAAAGCCTCTTGAATTTCCAATCGTTGGGCGAGAGTCAGGTCAGGTTGTCTTTTAGGAGACGTCCCATTGCGCGAGTGATTCCTTACTTAGAGGTCATCTAAATAGGTTGATAAATAAGTCTGGAACTCCTAGGAATACCCTAATCATTGATCCTCAACCTCGAGAACCCCTTTTTCCTTTATTGAATTTTCGTGATTTTAATACTCTGCTTTTAGGTTGAGATTCAGTGTTGCACTTCATTCTGTTTTACTATTGCTTTATTTTCAATGCTGCGTTTTTACATTCTATTTTCATGTCTCGTTTTTAGCACTTTGTTTTAGTATTTCGTTTTCACCTAGATTAGGTCACTATTCACTTAATCGAATCTTGCTTAGATTAGGATAAGTAGATCTCATTTTGTTTGCTAGTTACTCTCCCAGTGGATTGACACCATACTGTACTACAATTGATTAGATAGACAGTTTGGTATTTGAGAAAACACCGTAAAAACGTCTTTACCAGTATGCTCCAAAATCAGGTTCTGTTTTACCTTCTAATGCAGTTTGCAAATTAAACAAATCCATTTACGGTCTTAAGCAAGCCTCTCATCAATGGTTTTAAAAGTTTAGTGAAGTACTTCTAGGAATAAACTTTAGAAAGTCTCAATGTGATCATACTCTCTTTGTCAGAAACATAGGAGGGGAATACATTGCCATTCTAGTTTATGTAGACGATATTATTATTGCCTTTAACAATGATAGTGTTGTTGATTCCCTTAAATACATTTTACAAAATTGTTTTAAGCTACGTGATCTTGGCCCTTTAAGATACTTTTTAGGCTTAGAGATTGCAAGGTCTGCTAATGGGATCTCCATATGTCAATGGAAATATACCTTGGACCTGCTGGAAGACACTGGTTTCCTAGGTTGTAAACCCTGCAGTATACCGTTGGATCCGAGTCTAAAGCTCAAACTCAACAGCGAGGAAAGTCTACTTCATAACCCGCTAGAATACAGAAGACTCGTGGGACGTCTTATGTAC
>JAKUCM010008657.1:0-22797 GCA_023374145.1 Lepidium sativum | reverse complement strand
AAAACACCAAGAAGAATGAGTTCTTTACTATATGTTTGATCAACGAGCTTTGTAGTGCTAGTGATTAAAGGAACAGTTTATGTATGATTAATCAATTCTTTGGCATTAACACAAATTTTGGTTCTAATCAATATTTTGGTGACTAATTTTTGGATGAGTTGATATAAACACAAACACAAGATGATAGACTTTGTAGAGAATCCAAAGATGAAAGGAGATCAGTGTTTCCGGAGTGAGTTGGTTTATTCACGAGCACAAGATGATAAGCCTTAACGAAATATCCAGACATGATGAAAAAACATCATGGTGTTCTGGAAATAGCGAAACTATTTCTAGTAAAGAGAGCATTACTTACTCGGAGTGCGTGGACTGGTGTGGACTTGGTGGGGAAAGTCCTCAGTGAGCGCAATCTGTTGGAGTTCCCATTTCTAATCAACAACAAATGGTAAATCATTTTTAACAAAACTAACTTTCAAAAAGTAACAGTTATACAGCTTTGGAAGGCGCAAACTCACTTTTCCTCGGCCTTTGTCATTTTGGTACTTGAGGTGACGTCCCACAGTTTAACTGTGCAGTCTGCAGATCCTGAAGCCAAAAGAGAGCCCTCACCACTGAAACAGAGATATGTGTTAGTATCAAATTGTAATAGTTCTTGTATTATCAGATTGGAACAGGAGTTTGCAGTTTCACTATTCGAAAAAGTGGACTTGACCAACCAAAGCCAGCCATTTCATCAACAAGCCTACATATATTAGGCTTATACAACTTTCCACAACACACAACAAGAAACCCTCTGTAAAAGCTAGCTTGAAACAGGAGTGCACGGATATAAAAATGTACCAGTCCGCTATATGTCACAGTGGAATCAATGGAGATAGCCACAGCAGAACCGGACCACTCTACTTCATAACTTCGAACTACCTCTAAACAATTTTGTTCGGTAACCTAGATTTTAAAAGCCATCAACCAAAGCCAATACTTGAATGACAAGCGATGATATTACAATTTCTTGGGATTTACTAATTAAAAAAAGAAATGCATAACCAAAGAAAACTAGTTTACTGCTTTAACCGATCTCTAACCTGTATGAGAGACTCCAGACACATGAATTATGGCCCATGAGAGGTGTGATGCAGCGGGCTGTTGAGAGGTCCCACATCATTATGGTGCCATCTTCATCACCAGAGGCCATATATCTCCCATCTGGTGACATAGCCAATGATAAAACCATACTCCTGTGCCCAATGAATATCCGGACACATTCCCCTGTTTGCACATCCCAGAGTCTAACTGTCTTATCACTAGAACCAGTAGCAATGTAGTTACAATTGGGATGCCACTGTACACACTGAAACAAATTGCAAATGACAAGTACAGTGAAAGGCCCATCAGTAGCTAGCCAAATGGCAATTGAAGTTGCTCATTTCCTATAAATGTTAAGCCAAATAGTCAAGTATATCTATCGTAAGCTTATGACTTCAAGTAGACTAGATAGAAATATCTAGATCAAGTATAAACTAGACGATTCATATATCATGACTCTCAGGTCATATGTAATAAAGGTGACTACTAATCTAAGTCAGCAAACAATGCAAACTGTTAACTAAACCATTTTAAACAGTGGACACAATAAGTTTATGACTTCAATTGCAAGCCAAAAGGATCATAAAACCTATCCAGGCATGATACAACATCTTAGATTGTCCCCTTTGTTAACCTTTGTAAAATTAAAACCAAAACGAGGAAGATAAGGGAGACGCTCACATCAACATCAGATAGATGCCCTGCCATTATCCGCAGAGGTTGTATTCGGTCCATCGACCAAATCCGTGCAGTACGATCATGAGAACAGCTTGCAAAGTAATGTCCAAAAGCGCTAAACTGCACCATTAAGCGAGTATATATACATGCTCCCTCAATATAAACTGTAAATGTATGTAAAAAACGTGGAAATTTTCTAACAGTTATACCTGAACATCCCATACAGGGTAATTATGACCCTTGTAACACACGAGATTGGCATTTAGTTTTGTGCTCCACAGTCGAACTACACTTACGATTACGTGATTGGTAATTAGGAAAGTTCCAAACCAATGAGCTAGTACGTGGATATCTAGAGTAAAAGACACATACTGGTCGTATCTGCTGAAGAAGATAAAAGAAAATCTCCAGGAGGACTAAAAGTGGCCGCGTAAACTGGCCCTGAGTGACCCAGTAATAAGGTATAACTTCTTTTGCCATTTGATCCAAGAATTTGGTCGTTTGTATCATTTTCACTCTGCGACGCACCTGGGACCAAAACGCTTAGTATCTATAACTTCTCATGGAGACACAATGTTTAGATAAGAACTTATTTTTCAAAAATAACATACAATTGCCAGCTTCTCCTATCTTCGCCATGTCCCAGACCTGAACACCATAATTGCCATTTAGGCCTCATTTAGGAGGGAAGAAAACAAGAAAAGGAAACATATCCCAACCATCATGATACCTTTATTGATGAATCTGAGAACCCACCAGCAACCAGAGATCCATCATGAGATATAGATGCACTGTTTAAGCTGGGGGACAATAAAAGAGTGAGCAACAAGTAGGAACATATACGACTGAGACATAAATTGCAAACAAGTAACGGAACATAGGAGAAGTGGATGTTACCTATTATGAGTATTAACGAATGTATAAAAGCTGACAGATGGCATTGCGACACTACTCAACTGCACAACGATTTCTCAGGTCTTCAAGAATAGATTCCTCTACTTCTGTAGTCCTGAGATAAGTACAAGGAGATTAAGTCTTTGAGATCTACTGTTTGTTCAATTTCAACAAATCCGAAACCAGAAGGGATCTGAAAGTACATTACTGGTAAGGCAAGCTCTGGTTTTACTCTTGGGGCTGGAGTCACTGTGCTGGTCTCCGGACGTGCAACTTTTGCTGTTGCATTTCCCGCTTTGTCTTTCTTTAACTTTTTTATGGAAGATCCTTGTTTTCCAATTTCAGTGGATCTTTTCTGCACATGGTATCAACCGAAGATTAAATATGGGAAACCAGACTTAGGAATCACTGATCTAAGTAGAAGCTACAAATCACCTTGCTATCATCCATGTCCCCGTCTTTACTTTCTCCTTGTCCCTTCTCCGAATCAGACAGCAGACCTCCTGTCTTCTCAAGGCGATCTTCTAGCGAGTCTTCAAGCAACTACGAAAAAAATGCATATATAGCTAATGACTACGCAACTATAATAGCTTCCTCAGGATGAGAAATCAACAGATGTCCCTTCAGAAAAAGAATAATAGAAAACTGTATCAAAAATACATACTCCCCATTGTATTTCCTTTTGGTTGATGTGATTAGCTGTGTCCTGAAAACTACCAACAATGGTGACAGCCTCTATATCATCAGATGTGGAAGTAGGCTGTCCCGAATAGACTGCAACAAAAGACCCATGACCAACCAGTAAATACCATCTTCTACTCGAATATCTGCTACATACTATATCATATATACATGTATATGAAGAAACAAATTTACCTTGGAAATTGATGTGCTCGTTGATAATACCAAGCATTAATGTAGATTCTGTCCTATGTAGATACTGAAGTAATAGATCATATGAATACTGCAAGATTTCAGAAAGCATGTTAGAGATCTGCGGTCATGGAGTTCAGTTAATCAGACCAGAGACCTTGAAACATTTTCCTGTCGCAGCTACAAGTGAGTAATCACTTAAATACCTGACAAATTTTGATGTTAACTTTGCTTTTTCTTATAGAACGAGCAAACTCCATCTCCTGACAAAAAAAAGTCATATGAGCCAACAAATTACAAAAAGAAAAGATAATTTATCTACATAAGACAATCATATAAGGCTAGCTTAAACCTCTAGATGAGATGGAGCAAGAACACCTTCAAGTTTCTGAAGATCCCGTAAGTGTATCATTTCATGATCTTTGCGGAAGCTGTTAAAAAAGGCTCTTGCTGGAATAGAAGAAAAGTATTGCCCATGTGAGAAGAAGCATAAGTCACTGTTTCCGGAAACCTTATACCTAAGCTGAAAAAAAATACTCAGAATGCCTAATAGTAGTTGAAAAGTACCCTCTTGCGTGTGTCCCTTTCCCACCAGATCCATGTAACAATGAATAAACACAGGATACATCACTCGGAGCAACTCATGCTACAAATCCGAAGCATCTTGTCAGTTCAATTAAGCTTGACACAAAGATTAGCTACTCAAAACGGCCAACAATATTAAAATAGAGGCCCACCTTATATAGATCCAGTGAGTTATATGCCCATGACCTTAGTTTGCTGTAACTCTCACGGTAACGAGTTGGATCATCTTCTGATCTGGAAACAAAACCACAATTCAATAAGCATAGCCTAAACCCTTTAAAAGAGAGTGAAAATGGGAACAAATACACCTCATTTCAATTCATAATATACGGCATAGAGAAACAACTGCATAAACACACAGCAGTTAGCCCTAATTTCTTACCCAATAAAAAGCAATCAGAGAGCTTACTGTAATGCATTCAAAAACCTTTAATTTGCTAAATAAACATAAAAATTTGGCAATAATTTCACAAAGAACTTGCATTATTACTGTTCGCAACACAGAAACGTTTCAACTGGCATAACTTTGCTCGTACAAAACTTAAAGTTTCATAATTTACACATTCAAAAACAAATATTCCCCAAAAGACAAAAAGAAATTCGAATTAAAGACAGAAACGAGAGAGAGACGGAGAGAGATTACTGGGAAAAGGAGCGAATGAGCTTGGTGAGCTCGGGATCGTTATGATAGTCGATAGAACTGAAGCTAGTACCATTATTGTGGTGAAGATCATCTTCAAGGGCTTTAGCAGCGCTACTGAACCCTCTCTTCTTCAAATAGCCCATAACGAACTCATTGATTTGTTCTCCTTCCATTGTTGTCGCTCCTCGATTCAACTCTCCTTCTCTCGTTCTTTCTCTCTCACTCAATTGTGCTCTAAATTGTTTTACCTTCCCTCAAATTCCGGTTCAGATATGTATCGAAACATTTGTGAGTATTTTTGCAGGCCTTTTCCAAAAATGGGCCTGTTTTCAACAACTTCTATTGGCCCACATAAATTGTTATTAGTTTCTTTTCAAAAAATTGGGCCTTTACAATTTACAAAAAAAAAACAAATTCAAAAGTATTTCACAATCATTAGAATTCCTTTGAAAGCAGAGGAGGAAAAAAGAAAAGAAAACCTTTGAAATGCATTAATCCATCAATTCCAAAATCCACCAAAATATTTAAACCTTATCCAATACTTAACTAATGATTTATTAATTCTCACTAAACTTTAAAAATTGATAGGCTACCACTTTCACAAAAGTTTTCATTTCAAAATAAACATGGTTTCATTTACACAAAAAGTTTAATGATATAAACCCACAAATAATAAAATTAGAGGTATATCTTTAGATTTTGTTATCTCTTTTGTATTTTTAATTTCTCCTAAACTTAAAATTTTGAAAACACCAATTAAGTTGAATTTGTGAATTACCAAAAATATATATAATTAGTTTTTTTTCTAATTTAGTCCACTTAAGACAGCTCATTTGCATAACCAGAGATCGAATCCTTCTGCTTATATTATGTAGGAATTTGGCGGGCCGGATAAAAAAAAAAATTAGTTAAATACAAGATAGTAAATTAAAATTTTACTGAATTCTAGCTAAAATATTTAAGTTATGAACCGGCAGTTGTCGATCCAGTTTACTTGTCACAAAAAAAAAGAAAGTTGAATTTGCTAATCTATAGTTTATATATAAAAAGTTAATCCGAATACAAAGTCAATAGTCTTCATATTCCACTTACGGTCATTAATTAAGTGGCGGCCGTTAAATTTTAACGTGATGGAGGATGTGTGTGACTAACTGAAATATTATACATGCGTATTTTCTAAAATCTGTACACCAAAAAATCATAATACTTAAATCTATTTATATACTTAGGTTATTTATTCAAAATCCATGCCAAAAATTTAATACTCTATGCGTATAGTACAAATGTAAAACTATATGTTATATTTTGCCATATTGGCGAAATAAAGCAGGTGGTTTAAGAAAAATTGTAGGGTCATCTACTTTAATATTAAAACTAATCGTGTTTAGAGCTTTAATAAATCCAATTAACATCATTACAGATCAACTCCTTAGTCTCAAAAACAAAGATCCAAAACCACATGACGAAATTGACTTGCATTTCGATCTTGTCTTTTTCCGTCGACATTAAAAACTTGTTATATATATATATGATATAATATAGTTGTTTTCTTTATATTGGTTAGAGGCTTAGAGCCAATGACAAAATTTAAAATTATTTTCTGATAAATATCTTCTCCAACTATAGCTAAAAACAAATTTACTGCGTCTTCATTATTTGTCTTTATTCGAAATTTCAGTCAACTATACTAATCTCTTTCACCAAAAATATTTGGACTATTGTTACAAACAAATTTATAAATGTTGTCTCCAAAGGACCAAATCCGATAGATATATGAATGGATTGATCAACGTTTTAATAATCAACTAAATATATACGTATACAAAAATTTATAAGTTAAAATTAATTTTATAACATGAGACGTATGTCTCTTTCAAATTAAGAGTCAATTTTTTATATTATACATAAGAGCATATGTAATGGAGAATCTTTTAGGAGTCTCCTAACAAAAAAAATTTTTTTTTAAAAGGAGCTAATCCGGGTTCGCCAGATATTTTAAGAGCCGGGTTCGCCACGTGGCTCCCTTTTAATGGAGAATCCGGATTAGCTCCTTTTTCTTTTTTTTTTGTTAGGAGACCTAAGGAATTCTCTATTACAGATGCTCTAAGATTTACCAAATGAGTTTGAGGACTTTTTACCCAGTTAATATTCAACTTATTAAACATTGGTTGTAAATTGGATAAACTAGATCTTGAATAACGACAAATATTTGCTAGTGAGTTTATCGTTTTGGATTTTGTTTTTAGTGTTTTTGACTTTTGTTAATACAATCAAAAGCATATACTTAAGTTTATATCAAATATGAAAGATAACAAGCACGTACGATAAATGAGTCAATTTATTAATCGTCGAGGAACCAATGAAAGATATGATTTCATCTTCAATCCCTTTCAATGGAGTGTTATAAACTTATAATGGTATTTGATCGACCATTACCAGCTATATGATTTGGGTTGCAAACTATGTTGAATATTAATTAGCAAAATGCGAAATAAATGAGGTTTTATACAGTATATGTTTTGAACAACTTAATGTTGATATAATTGACTTATAACACTCATATAGATCACCTATCAATTTTATAGTTTGTTACGTGTGAATTATGGGCTCTAGGACAGGACAAAAAGTCAAAAAGAATAACATATCCAGTTAGCTATTAAAAATGTTTTATAAAGAAATATGGACCCTTTATCGAATCGATTTTATATTAGATTCTTACAAGTGTTTTCTAAAAGATGGTAATTTTAAAATTAATAATTTATCCACAGAAAGGTAGGTTCAAGACAAAAGCATCATTAACCAACGGTGCATGTAAACATGCCCTGATAAAATTAGGTGGAATATGAGAGGAAGATTGCTTTTCCTTACACAAATATAAGCTAATGAAGTTCTTTTTGTTGTTTTTGATAAACACACAAAAGAAGAAGAAAAAGAAGTTAAACGAATATCTATAAATTTATAACTCCTGTTCTCCAACTCAATGAAAAGAACCATCTTGAAAAATGTTGTATATGGAATTTAAACTATTAGTTAATTCTTTAATATAACGAACAAGAACATCGATTTTGTGATTCAAAGATCTAAAAATTAAAAAAAAAAATCAATCTTGCAAATTTTTCTTAGTAAAAAAGAAACGTCGGCGCATTGACATAATCTATAAAATGTATATGCAGTCTATCGTTATCTTAAATTTCATCAGATAAAAAACAAAAAACATTTTATCGTTCAAAGTACTTTCTAAATTTCTGAATGTAACGCCGCAAGACTCCTTACAACCATATATACAAATCCATATACTGAATGAGGGAAACCAACCGAACTCATATATGTGTAGATATAATAAATTTTCCACGAACCATCTAACAAATATCAATATCATGTGAAACCAAAATGACAGGAAGAAGGTTTTGTCACCTCTGGCCAAAACACCTAATAGGTTCACAACACCAAGTGTTGGTCTTTAATAACCTCATTTCTGGCTTGATGTCTTTCCAATGCTTCAGCATTTGCTAGCTAGATAATATCATTTGGATCCGTATATGTTCCATAAAAACTCTCATTCCTTTTTTTTCAAATAATTTATTGAAAACCTTGACATCAATTTTATAGGGAATATTTTATCGTCAGATTATAAAACTAAAAAATTGTAGTTAGACAGAAACAAATATTGATAAATTTTCATGATTAAAAAATATAATAATAATAATAATAGTTGAAAGGCGCACATGGATTGAGAGAGGGTATTTTGGTGTAAAGTATCTCTCTAATTGCCTCCCCACAGGATATATTTATATACAAGGGGCTGCTTAAAGTCCTTTAATTCTACTCTCTTTGGTACTATAATAACTTAAACACTTCATCTTCAAGCCTTCCTTCATCATCATTCTTCTTAACCACTTCTCTCATCTTTAATCTCTCATATTCTGTGTTGTACATGCTGAATATGGACTCATTCTTCTTCATTCTCATCAAATCCAACCTTTGAAATCAAACAGTTTTTCACCAAACAAGAGAGCATGGAGGAAGAACAGAGGAGAGTTGTGTTTGGAAAATACGAGATGGGAAGATTATTAGGCAAAGGAACATTCGGGAAGGTCTATTACGGTAAAGAGATCATCAATGGAGAAAGCGTAGCGATCAAAGTGATCAACAAAGAACAAGTTATGAAACGAAATGGTATGATGGATCAAATCAAACGAGAGATTTCTATCATGAGACTTGTTCGTCATCCAAACATCGTTGAATTAAAAGAAGTTATGGCTACAAAGACTAAGATCTTCTTTGTCATGGAGTTCGTTAGAGGTGGTGAGCTTTTCTCTAAAATCGTTAAAGGCAAGCTTAAAGAAGACTCTGCTCGTAAATATTTCCAGCAATTGATCTCCGCCGTTGATTATTGTCATAGTAGAGGCGTTTCTCATCGCGATCTTAAACCGGAGAATCTGTTAGTTGACGAGAATGGAGATCTTAAGGTTTCTGATTTTGGACTCTCTGCTTTACCGGAACAGCTTTTACACGACGGATTGCTTCATACTCAGTGTGGAACTCCGGCTTACGTTGCTCCGGAGGTTTTGAGGAAGAAAGGTTACGACGGTGCTAAAACTGACATCTGGTCTTGTGGTGTCGTTTTGTTTGCTCTTCTCGCTGGTTATTTGCCGTTTCAAGATGAGAATCTGATGAATATGTATAAGAAGATTTTCAAATCTGATTTTGAATTTCCTCCTTGGTTTTCTCCTGAATCAAAGAGATTGATTTCCAAGCTTCTCGTTGTTGATCCTGATAAACGGGTCTCGATTCCGGCGATTAAACGAACTACGTGGTTTCGGATAGACTTCAAACCTCCGATCACCGGACCGATTAATCCACAGGAGGAGGAAGATACAGCACCAACACCGATATCGCCGAAATTCTTCAACGCGTTTGAATTGATCTCATCTATGTCGTCTGGATTCGATCTGTCGAGTTTGTTCGAGACTAAGAGGAAGCTGAGATCTGTGTTTACGTCACGCTGGTCGGCGTTGGAGATAATGACGAAGCTTGAAAGAATTGGGAAAGAGATGAACATGAAAGTGAAAAGAACTAAAGATTTTAAAGTGAAATTGGAAGGGAAAACGGAAGGAAGGAAAGGACAGATAGCTGTAACGGCGGAGATATTTGAAGTTTCGCCGGAAGTCGCCGTCGTCGAGCTCTGCAAATCGGCCGGAGATACTTTGGAGTATAATAGGTTATATGAAGAAGAAGTCAAGCCGGCGTTAGAAGACATTGTGTGGTCGTGGCACGGTGATAATCGTAATAATAGTAATTACTATATTAGCGATGAAAATTCTGGTAGTGACTAGAATTCTGTAAAATTGTAAGAAATGTTAATTTTTTTTTTTTGAGTTTTTAGATTTTCAGACAAAGGTTTTTGTAAACTGTGTATATAAAAGAATGTTTTTTTTTGGTCAAGATAATAAAAATAAACACTTTAAACACAAATGTATGTAAGAATAGCAAAACCATTCTTATTATCATCCAAAATCCAGGTCAAATCCTCCAGAACAAAAGTAAAAACATGAAAACTAAGTGGTAGAATAAACATATAGTTGGTTAACATATCGGCAAAGCGATTAACTTCTCCATATATGAAAAAGTGGATGATTCCAGTCCCTCGATATAAAGTTATGACACAAGCATACAAAAAACGACAGATAATGAGAATCATCAATCTCTGTCTGGAGAAAACCCACCACAATCTCAAACTTCATCCTCCGAATTCCCTGATTCCAAACAATAACAAGGACATAGTATACTCTCCATTACTCTGCAAGAGGTGTGAGCATATTCCAATATTAAGAGCAAAGATAGTGCACCAATTGCATAAACTATACCAGAAAGCTCCTCCAATTGAGGCTAAGCTCGAGTTACTGCAAGAGGTTCCGTCGATATTAATCTTTTACCATACTTATGTCGGCTTCCAAGAAAATGTTAAAGTTTGATGTTTTGTATTAAATATCTTTAAGCTTCTTAATTAATCTTTTAAATTATTTAGACCTTGAATGGTAGTAGTTTTTGAACTAATTATAGTTTTAATTTTACCAAAAATCTAAATTTTTACGATTCTAGATCTTGAGAATCTGAAATTCATTTGACTTGAGTTTTTGTTTTACTACTCATCTTTCCATCTAGAATAAACCGCATTGTTGTAAGGTGTATTAACATTGAAAAGAAGAACTACTAATAATAAACCATAGTATAAAATAGAAATTCTTATTTTTTACATAATAGTTTTTGGCATTATTACAAATAGCTTATCATTTTATTTTTTCAACTTAATTTGTTCTGTTATATTAGAGAAGAAAAATTTACGAATGATAAATTTAAAGAAATTCTTCAAACAAGTTCTGACATTTATGTAATTTAAAGAACAAAAAATAAAAGCAAAAACAAAACTCTTGCTGCTGTTGAAAAGGCTTTTAAAACGAACAAATTTTTTTGAAATTGTTACCATCTTCGATACATTCGAAAAGTCTGAAACAAGCATCACCTCTCTTCTACTCAACATTTTCATGCAAATTATCACCCACATAACAAATTTGATTTCTGAGTGTAAAAATGATAGATTTCTTTTATTTCCAAGAGCTCCTATTCATAAGCCATTCACTTTTTCTGGAAAGCATATCCATCCTGAAACAAATAAATTATCATTCTAATCTTAATATCTAGAATTAATTAAGATAATATTTCACATTAGATAGTGATTAGTGACATATAACAGTTGGACGAGTGGATGTAGCAAACTAAGCTTGCGTGATAGAGAAAAAAGTAATGGACAAAACTTGTAATACATGAATAGATAGTTTGAAAAGAACAAAGCACATGTTCGTGTCGTAGAGAGTCCAATATACGTCTCATATTTTTCGTTAAACAAAGTCAAGTCAACTAAAGAAGATTCATTACAATTCTATACGAAGTGATCGGACACGACGCAAGATTAATTACAAAAATCCCAAGTGTTGTGGTTGGGTTGTAAAAGATAGGTTCAAGATGTTATCCTGTTTGTAGGTTCGATTCCTCTAATTCTCCAAACTAACACATAATTCATTTTGGATATCCCTTATATGAATATAAGTCTATTTAACTGCTCATTTAAATATCAGGAAAGAGAGTTTATCTGTCGGCTCCATCTCTATTAAGAGAATAGTCCAGTCCATTCATAAAATCGGAGAACTCATGATAATGCTTAGAGGTCCTATATATAATTCACGTGCATTGATTAGCCTCAGATTCATGGAATGTATGGAGGGAATCAAAAACCAACATTATCACTGGGCCACCAAACTCTATCCAAGATACCAATTATTATGGTTACTCTCAGCCGAACAAGTGATTACCACGTACGCTAAAACGAAAGCCACAATTCAATACAATCCTAGAGGAAGAACATAATTTGAAATCGTTTAATATGATGTGAGACGATGAAGTTGATTGTATGATGTATAAAACAAGGTTTCAATGGGTTTTGAATCAACACAGTTTCAGTGAGTTTGATCTGATATAAGTCATATCAACTGTAACATATAACGACTGAGATAGAATCGCATAATTGTGTCCGATCGATGATGGCAGAAAGTGGTTTTGGTGAATTAAGAAAAGAAAATAGTAATGAGGACTTGTAAAATTTAACCGTTTAGTTAATTTAGACAGTATTTATCGAGTTTTTTTTAGGTTGGTCTAGCTAATGACTCTGACATCAAAAGTGGGGTTTAGACTATAGATCTACCATTATCGATCGAATTGCGATTAAAAAATGGACAGTTTTAAAATCAACTAATACGAAACATCCAATTTCTACCTTCCATGTTGTGTATTATGTGAGCATCTAATTTATAAATATATCTAAATTTTGGAGAAATATTTTGGTTTTTCATTTCTGGAGTATTTCTCATCAGAACTTAGTTTTCAATCACCACGTAATTTTATGGATGGAACTTATCATTTCAATTGATGACAACAATATGTATAAATTCAAAGTTTGCTAGCTACTCGTATAATTAGTAGTTAGGTAAAAAAATTGATCATATATAGTTAAATGTTAACTTCATTTCATCTTTATCTTCTTATTCAGGTGTCACTCAATGATCATTCATACATTTGATTACTTTTTTTTAATGTTTGCCAATTACTAGTTTATTGGGATATAATAAGAACGGAAGCAATCAATGGTGAGGTTCACATTGGCACAAGCTAACTTGATGAGCCATCTAATGCAGGCCCCATTTCCAATGGTCTTTTGTTACTTCCTTCGACCTTACTCCAACCAAAATCTAACACAAATACTCCTTGACTTTTTTTTATACTTCTAGAATATGAATCCCCAACGAGACCAATATTTGCACTATAACCAATCTTAGTCTTTGATTCTCTATCGAAACCTACAAACCAATCAAAAAGAGCAATCTATTGTTTTGTGAATGTTTGGATGATTCAATGCAACACATGTGTTGGTATATTATTAGTTTTGTCGGCTTTCATTTGAAATGTAAGTTACATGTATATATATATATTACATTATAAAGTTTAAAATGCTTTCTTTTACATTTTTGTATCTATTTAACAATTCGACAATGGTTATGAGAAAAATGTGTTATAGTTTCATTGGTTATTTGTATCTACAACCTGGCTAATTTGTTAGCTCTACATCTTCAAAAATGCTGATATGTCAACTCGAAAGTAACCAACCTTGTTATTATATATGAAAAAAACTTTTAAATTATATACCTCAATTCTAGTATTTTTACTCAAAAACTAAATGAAATTTTTGTCTTACCGTAAAAATACACCAATTATTACAATTACAATTGAATATTATATATGATATTTCAAATTTTGGAAAAGATTAAATTTTTGAAACATCTTATATTATACAGAAAATCGTAATAGTTGGTATATTTTTTACAATAACGTTAAAAAATTGTGTAGTTTTTAGGTAAATATATTGAAATATTTTTAAGGTTTTCTTTGTTTTATATATAATATCAGAACGACAATACATTGTCATCATTAACATCAATGTTGCTTTATTTTCTGTTTTCTTTCCAATCCTTTATACTTTTTCAATATTTTTACAGTCACATCAATTCTATAGAATGTATTTATAAAACATGTAGCATAGCGTGTTTACCTAAAATAAATTAATACAACGAATTGGGTGTGGTCTCAACACTCACTCATCTAATAGAAACTTGTATAATATATATACTCTTGTTTTTTCTTTTTCTTTTAAACTCATCTGGTGTAAACCCAATAATAGATGTGAGTACTTGGTGGAATAATTTTACAAATCTTTAAAAAGCAGCAAATCGAAGAAATCTGACTGATTGACACCTCGATAAAAGCTTTAAAATGATAAAATCTTTATCAGGATTTGAAAGAGAACAAGAGAAAAACAACAAGATTCTAAGCACTCTGGGCATAAGCCTCTATTACAAAGCATGGCCACTAATCCACCTTTGGAACAAGGTAAATGTCTCATCGGGTAAGTACTCTGGTGTATGTCCACCTCCCTATATTCAAAATCCTTACATGCATTAAAACCTATTTTAACAAAATTCCAATAACATAAAACTATTAAGTTGAAACAAGAAGACTTACTTTTACAGTAGCAAATGTCATTTTATTGGAATAAGTTCTCGTGTATCTGTCAAAATATTACATGATTTGATGCCAATTTTAAATGAGCTTGTGATACTACGAAGAAAATAATGAACAAGATCAACTTATAAAGAATTTACATACCCAGCGATTTGATTGTTTATCATCCAAGGCCTCCACTCACTAATGATAGAGTAGTTGAGAGATTTTATCCAAGCTTCAGTTGCAGAGGAAGGAAGCACAAAATCATGATCACCACTGTTCACCATAAAACCATACAACAGATTGTTACTGTTGTTTTGTTGTCATTCGTTGCCATTGATCACTACAACTGATTAACAAATCCATCGTCTCAAATTTTCAATCGTTAATTCTAGTTATTTTTTAGGTTTTAGAATAATAAACAAACCCTTTTGTAAACAAAATATACTGGGTTTGCTGATATGGAGCAAGGCCGGCCAAAAAATTTGACACTTAAAGCAAAAAAGATTTTCTATAAGATTAAACAAGACTTTGAGGGATTCAAACCAATTCCTAAGCTACCATTACCCTACAACCAAATCTCAAACATGATGCCCTTAAACATGTTTATGTCTAAATCCCATGCTTTATGTTTTTTAGCCCAGGATCACTACTCTATGGAGCATGGTATTGGTTATACAGAGCAAAATACGATTTGAAGAGTAGCTTAAACTCTAACCTGATGATTAGAGATCGATAGCCATTAATGCTGTTATTGAGATGGTATGGTACGCTATTTGTTATGTCGTAATTGTATGGCAAAGTCCGATTACATCGCACCCATTCTCTTATGCTCCCCTGTACACATAAATAGATCATCCTTATCTCAGATTTCATTTATATTATCAATAATCTATAATCAAATTTGGTACTTAATTACTTTCTTGACATGAAGAGCTTCACGAACGCGTCTGTCGTTGGCCCAATATCTCATGAGAGTATACGGATAATACTGCAAAATATTGGTCATTAATTAAGTGAATAACCATAGTCAAAAATTTAATTAAGTTGATAGTTATCTGACTCAATATCACTAAAATAACTTTGAACTAAAAAAATGTAAAAGTATTGTGTTTTTTTTAATCTTGTTGGAAGAAATAGAGTTCAATTGAGTTTGATATTAATTAATATATCATTACACCTTGCAGAGCTACTACGAGTAATAAAAATCATTCATGATATAAAATGAGAAAAAACCAAAGGCCGAGCAGAATCAGAAAAAAAAATTAACCAAAAGTATTTGTGACGTTTCGCTCCCTATTAATTGTTTCTAGAAATGTAAGATTATTTTCCCCATATAGTAGTATCTCGTTTGCAAAACTTTTGGTCAACAAAATTTGGATTCGAATAGGAGTGGAAATGAATTAAATTATAAATTTTAATAAAATTATATAACTTACATAGCAATTAGGAGAAGTATGGTCGCAATTAGGTCTCAATATATGATGAATATCTATTCTGTCAGTGCACTGTACGTAAATTAAAACAAATCTTAATTAGCTAGTAATTAGTAAAACAAAAACACCAACCCAAATTTAGTGTCTGCATGCACCTTATGATATTCTTCCACAAGTTTCAAACATTTTTTGTTCGATGGATTTACATCATAATAATTTCCTTTGCAGATTCTTGTCAGTGACTGTAAAAATCACATGTGATTATCATTTAGGCTTCCAAGAGAGAGGTTAGATTCTCTTTACCAAGTTTAAAAATATAAAAATCATGAGTATATGGGCAAATATAAATCAAACTCTCTATTAAAAAAATAACAAATAAAGTTTTACCTATATAATTCATACCTTATAAAGTTCATTAGAAATTAGTGACATTCCATGAGAAAAAAGAATGCGATAATTTTTTTCAACATTGATATTTGTTATTGCGTTTCCAAGTAAATAACCCTGTTTTGGGTAAAAACATACATATCAATCTTTTATGTTTGAAAAAGTCTTTAGAAAAATGAGAACCAATTAGATAAATAAAATAAATATCACCTGTAAATTTATAAGAGGTTCACAACATATGTAATTTCCTGCATATCACAGTACGCATTCTTCGTTAAAAACCAGAAAAACTGTATATAAGATAAACATAACAAAATCAATGAGCAATAAAAACCGTCCAGAATATTTGATGGATCTCCGACTATGAGTTATATAAATCAGCCGGCTATTGACTTATATAAAATTTTTAGTACATGTGTTATTAGAAATTTAATCGTTGACTATGTTATTAAAAGTTAATATTGATTTTGGTCCATGTTTTTAGACTTATGTCATTTATTTACTTTTTTAGGCAGTTTATAAGATTATGTAATTCACTATAGTTCGTTAAAAAATCAACACGAGATGAAAAATTTGGTTTGAAATTATGACCCTTTTTCTAAATCAGCATTCTCGTAGTACGTAAGTACATTACTACGATTCACTTGGCTAAGCAAGCATTAGGGATGTGTTTTTTCAACTAGAGGCAGAATATGATAAAACTATATATAGTAGTCTTAGGCATTCACGTACTCGGATTTGATCGGATCGGGTTTTAGGGTTTTAGATCGTTTGGGTTAGCTATATAAGATCCATTCAGTTACTATTTCAGTTAGTGTTTGATCCGGATTCATATCGAGTTTGATTCTTAAAAAATCTTTTTTTATAGACATCAGTTCTGGTTTGGTTCGGCTATCCAAATATTTTAATTAAAATTGTTTTATCTAAGTTTATTTAAAATTTTAATCTTTATTAAGTTTAAACATTTTAGTTTTTGTTATTTTAATTATAACTTTGAATATTTATGTAATAAAAAGTTTATAATAAATAATTATTTTTAAATATACAATAGTAGTTCGGATATTTTAGGCAGCCTGATTTTAGGTACTTATTTGTGTTTTGGTTCTTACCCAATCGAATTCAGATACCCGAATCCTCATAATCTAAGATTTGTTTGGATTTGTCGGGGTTGGTTTTGGTTCTTCTTATTTTACATCGGGTTCAGGTTTGAGTTTCGATTATTATGTTTGGACTTAAAACTTTAGACATTGATTGATATGCTTAAAGCCATACCTTTTGAAATTTCTTGAACGAGAGCTGGAATAACCATACCCGAGTAAGAATATCCGGTAACGTAAAAAGGGTTGGAGTAATATTGTGGATGTTTGCTTAACCACTGTTAAAAAAAAAACACATTGTAAGTGATAATGTTTTAGTTTATCAGCTAATGTTTCGTCTGAGTGGAAAAGTCATCACATTATAATACCTATTTGAATCAATAACTCTACACCAAAAAACAATTACAACACAAAAAAGGTTCAATGGACCATGATAAATGCTTACAATGAAAACAAAATTATAAGTATTATTGTAACCTTTTGAAGAAACTCATGAATCCGCTTAGCTTCATTTGTATCACTAGTTTCATCAGAGGCAGATCTTGAATACGAAAAACCACTTCCAATAGGCTGATCCAAAAATATTATGTTCGCTATCTAGAGAAATGATAACAAATCTAGTAAGATCAAGAGTAAATAGTCAAATTCTGATCGACTAATATGAACATATTTTCTTGCTACCTTTGTCCATGAATATGTTGTAGAGACCAAAGAAGGAATACTGCCATTGTAAACCTCAAACTTCAGAGCCAGTGGTCCTATTACATTTTCCTCAACATTAAATAAATCTACAAACTAAAGCTTAGGAATAAATGAAGAATGATAGATTTTTACCGATTTCAAAAAGGAGGCCGTACGCAGAAGAACATCCAGGTCCTCCATCTAACCAGAGAAGAAGAGGGTCTTCTTTTGGATTTCTCTCTGACTTGATGAAGTAGTAGAACAATTGCACATCTTCTTCTTCACCTATACCAATATACCTACATTCAGAAAAAATGACTAATTACTAATTGAAACTCAAAAGACATAACTTGTTGCTAATATAGACATTTTACAAACCCGGTTTCGAGTTCGAATGGAAGAGGGCCTTCAAAACCTGGAAGAAGCTTGACAATGGAGGCAGAATAAACATGACGACTAAAGAAAAGTAGAAGAAGAACAAGCTGAAACTTTAGTATTATAATCATTCTTTGCTAGTTTCTAAAGATAATGTCATCATGTAAGGAAAATATATATGAAATTATATATCTTATCGATTTTTTTTGTGGAGTAACAATTTACGCGTCAGGTATATTTATTCGATGATAACGATAAAACGTTATCATCACTGTATCGTTATCATCACTGTAAATTACTAGTACCCATCATCAATATAATAATGAGATAGGAACGTCTCTTTTATTTTGTCCTCTTGTTTCTCCTCTTTTAGTAAATACTAGGGATTGCTTATTAAATTATTATATACTATATGTAGTTAATATATTATCAATTAATAAATCCTATTTTGTGTATATTTAAAATTATGAAAGTGAAGTTATGAAGATGTCTCATCATATAATGAAACCGCAGAGTCACTAATATGAGATGTGAGAAATAAACTTTTATTTGTCTCGTTATAATGTAATTATTCCACATTGAAAATTAGGACCAATATAATCTACTATATATAAAATAAAAAGTTTTCCATTTATTACTAATTAATTTTGAATTTGAAATTCCATCATTTAACAGTTACGAAGAAAGAATAATTACTGGAAAAAATGACTGGACCTCTCTTTTTGGAGAAGATTCAACCGGCCAATTAGTATATAAGGCTTCTACTGGTGGGTCTTACACAAAACCACATTGTAGCTGTACTTTTGATTTTGGTCGGAGTGTCTGCTATGTGTGCTATTATGGCAAGCAAAGCTAATATTAGGTAATATTGGCGATGAGTAGAAAAACTTATATTATATATATATATATATATTAGTTAGAATCTTTTCTAATTTTTAATGTAAGATAATATTCTCTAGGTGGAGAACGAGGGTTTCATGTTTTCGAAAAAAGAGAAAACAATTATTTTTCTCACTTATGAGCATTTTCTGAAATGTATATTGTACTCAATTCTACAAACATTGCGTACTTTATTATTTATATGTAATGGCCATAAGGATCTATTACAAAGCATGGCCACTAATCCACCTTTGGAACAAGATAAACGTCTCGTCAGGTAAGTACTCTGGCGTATGTCCACCTCCCTATATTCAAAATCCCCACAAAAATTAAAAACTATTGTAACAAAATTCCAGTAAGATAAAAAAAAATTAGTTAAAACAGGAAGACTTACTTTTACAGTAGCAAATGTCATTTTATTTGAATAAGTTCTCGTGTATCTGTCAAAAAATTACATGATTTTATTACAACTTTAAATGACCTTGTAATACTACGAAGAAAGAAATGAACAAGATCAACTAATAAAGAATTTTTACATACCCAGCTATTTGATTGTTTACCAACCAAGGCCTCCACTCATTAATGATGGAGTAGTTGAGAGATTTTATCCAAGCTTCAGTTGCTAGAGAAGGAATTGCAAAGTCATGATCACCACTGTTCACCATAAAACCATACAACTTTTATAAGATCTTAAATATTTTGAAGGTAGGAGAGGACTAGACCAGTGTTACTGCCTTTTTGTTGCCCATTGTTGCGACTGATCACTACAACTAAATACTCAAATATCCAACAACTCAAATTTTTAGTGATCGGTAGCAGTAACCATTATCTTTTAGGTTTTAGAATAACAAACCAATACAAAACAAAATATTCTGAGTATGCTAATATAGAGCATGATTCTGGTTATACAGAGCAAAATACATTTTGAAAAGTACATTAAAGTCTAACCTGATAATAAGAGATGGGTAGCCATTAATGCTGTTATTCCGATGGTATGGTACGCTACTTTTTATGTCGTGGTTGTATGGCAAAGTCCGATTACATCGCACCCATTCTCTTATGCTCCCCTGTGTATACACAGGATAGAATCATAGATCATCCCACTTTCATTTATATTATCAATGATTTATAATCAAATTTGGCACTTAATTACTTTCTTGACATAAAGAGCATCACGAACGCTTGTGTCATTGGCCCAATATCTCATGAGAGTATACGGATAATACTGCAAAAACAACCATGTACATATGTTTCTCTAGAAATGAATAAAATTATAATTTTTTTGTAAAGAGATGTACGAAAATCGTATAACTTACATAGCAATTAGGAGAAGTATGGTCGCAATCAGGTCTCAATATATGATGAATATCTATTCTGTCAGTGCACTATACGAAAATTGAAACAAATCTTAGTTAGTATTTAGTAGGTAAAACAAAACCACCAACCAGAATTTAGAGTCTGCACCTTATGATATTCTTCAACAAGTTCCAAACATTTTTTGTTCGATGGATTCACAGCATAATAATTTCCTTTGCAGAATGTTTTCAGTGACTGTAAAAATCACATGTGTTATCATTTGAGTTGCATCGATAATATCCTTTTTACCAAGTTTAAAAGTACAAAATCATGAGTTAAAGCTTTGGCTATATATTTCGTACCTTATAAAGTTCATTAGAGATTAGTGACATCCCATGAGACAAAGGAATGCGGTAATTTTTGTCAACATCATAATGTGTTACTGGGTTTCCAATTAGATAACCCTGTTTTGCGTAAAAATATATATATGTATATAACTATCAATCCTCTGTGTTTGAAAAAGTCTTACAAAATATGAAAAACAATTAGATAAATATAGATATCACCTGTAAATTTATAGGAGGTTCGCAACAGATATAATTTCCTACATATCATAGTAGGTGTTCTTCGTTATAAGCCAAAAAAAACTGTATGTAAGATAAATATAACAAATTCCAACGAAATTTTCAATGAGCATAAGATCGTCAAAAATAAATTTAATGGATCTCTAACTGTGACTTATGTAATTCAGCCTTTTCTTAGTACGTACGTACATTACTACGGATTCACTTGGCTAAGCCCGCATCTGGGATGTGTATTTTTAAAAAAAACAAGAGGCAGAATATTGTAAACCTATTGATTAGTACTCTGCATTAGGAACCCAGACCCATTGGATCTGGTCTTTCGGGTTTTGGATCTTTCGAATTTAGCAATATGAGACCCGTTTATATATTTTACTATTTCAGTTCAAATTTGGTTTGGGTTTAGATCAAATTTGGTTCTTAAAACATACTCTTTTTGGATGAGGATCGGTTCATGTATCAAAATATATTCTATTCGAATTTGGTTCTTAGCAATATATATATATATATAAAGATTTTAGATTTTATAATATTTTAATTCAAATTAACTAATATATTTAGATTTATATAATTATAGTTTTTGAAAATTTATGTAACTAAAAGTTTATATATAAATAACTGTTTTTTCTATTCGGGTTCCAGTTTCTATCCGGTCGGATCTAGATATCCGAATTTCCATAATCTAATATTCATTCAGGTAATTTGTCGTGGTCATGGTTCCTCTTATTTTGCATCGGGTTCAGGGTTTCATGTATTATACTCATGCGTAAAATTATAGAGATTGATTGATATACTAAAAGCCATACCTTTTGAAATTTCTTGAACGAGAGCTGGAAGTATCATACCCGAGTAAGAATATCCGGTAGCATAAAAGGAGTTGGAGTAGTATTGTGGATGTTTGCTTAACCACTGCTCGAAACAAAACAAAACACAATGTAAGTGATAATGTTTTAGTTGATTAGCTAATCTCTTGTCAAATTACAGTAAAGACCTTAATCATTAAATGTTCGGTTAGAATTAAAACCTAGAACACTCAAAAAGGTTCAATTAAACCATGATAAATGCTTACAGTGAAAACAAAACAAGTATTTTTGTAACCTTTTGAAGAAACTCATGTATCCTCTTAACTTCATTTGTATCACTAGTTTCATCAGAGGCAGATCTTGAATAGGAAAAGCCACTTCCAATAGGCTGATCCAAAAATATTATATTTGCTATCTAGAGAAATTAATGATAACAAATGTAGTAAGAATATTAATAGTAAATAATTAGATTCTGATCAACAAATATGAACATATTTCTTGTTACCTTAGTCCATGAATATGTAGTAGAGACCAAAGAAGGAATACTGCCATTGTAAACCTCGAACTTCAAAGCTAGTGGTCCTATAATATTTTCCCCATGCCTTTCATTAAAAAATATTGATTCAGATGAAAAAAAAAGCTTAGGGAAAATGAAGAACAATAGATTTTTACCGATTTCAAAAAAGAGACCATACGCAGAAGAACATCCAGGTCCTCCATCTAACCAAAGAAGAAGAGGGTCTTCTTTTGGATTTCTCTCAGACTTGATGAAATAGTAGAACAATTGTATATCCTCTTCTTCACCAATACCAATATACCTTCATTCAGAAAAATGACTAATTACTAATTCTAAATTCAAAAGACATAAATTGTTGCAAATATAGACATTTCTCT